>MU377068.1:0-132362 GCA_022495195.1 Xylaria digitata
CTTATTTTTACGATTTTTCCTTAAAAAGTTATTAAAAGATTAATATAACAAATTTAAAAATAGTACGGAATTCGAAACTGATCCGGTCAATTGGGGGATGCGTTATATTATTAAAACTAAATTTTTTATTGCGTTTAAAAAAGTATTTTAAGCAGCTTTTACAAAATTATATATTTTAAAAAGCTTTAAAAAGTTAAAATTAATACTATATAATTTTTAAGCAATAATTTTAAAAGCTTTTAATTTTTTTATATTTTAAGTTTTTTAAACGCTAAAAATTTTAATTAAAATAATTATATAATTAACTTTTATAAAAAAGCAAATCTTTAAACATTAAAAAAGCTTTTTAACTAAAGTTTGTATTATTATTAATTAGTTATTAAAAGCAAATTAAATATTAGCGTATTAACTTATTTTTATAAGCAAAAAAAAAACGTTTACAAAATAAAAAAAGCTTTATTATAAAAAATGTATTAAATTATATTGCTTAAAAAAAAGCATAAAAATTAATATAAGCAAAAAAGTTAAAAAATTATAATAATAGTAAACTAAGTGCGCTGCATTAATAATAATATAAATAATACAATAACGTTAACGTTACACATAAGCATATGTTGCACTTTTTTGCACTTTTTATACGCTAATTTAAATAACTTAACTATAACACATGCAAATCTTTTTAATTAATTAGAATTATTTTTATTAAAAGTTTTTATTTTTGTTTAACAAGTTTGTACATTATGTTTAAGCTTACTGCAAATACTATAACGCTTTTAACTTGTTTATACTTTTTTTGTTAAACAACTACTTTTAGCTTTATTATTTAATTTAACTACTTTATTATTTTTAGATTTTTATAAAACTTAAGCATTTTTTATAATAAAAGGTTTTTTATTTTAAAGTTGTTTGTTTTTAGTTTTGCAACGTTTATTTAAAATATAGTTAGTTTTTTAAAGCTTTTTGTTTTTTTAGCGCAAAAAAGCGTTTTTATATATTAACTTTTGCGTAGCTTTTACAATTAAGTTAATAAAATTTAAAATTTTTATTAAAAAGCTTAAAAAATAATTTTAATTTTTAATTTTATTAAAAGTTAATTACTGTTTAGTTTTTAATATAATAATAAGCGTTTTTAAAGTTTAAAATTAAGCTAAAAAATTAAAGTTAGCAAATAGCGTTTTAGCTATTTTTTAAATATCTAATGCAAATATAACTTTATTTGCATTTAAAGGCATAATTTTAGCTGCTTTAAAACCCGATTTAATGTTTTGTTTTATAAATATATATATAAATGCATATAAAAAGCTTATAAAAAAGTTCTGCTTTTTAACATAGGTTTAATAGCGCTACATTTGTCAGAATAAAGGGTTATGTTAATAAATATCACAACATTGGGGGTGAGCTAAGTTAGCTTTAACCCCAAGAATTTACTACCTAAATTACTAGTATACGCCTTAAAGGCAGATCAAAATTTGCTTATATATAAGACACACATTTTTAAACTTTTAATTAACTGGCTTGCTTATTTTAACAATTAAAAGTTTTATATGCAACAATAGATTTATTAAACTTTGGAACTAAATAATGCAATACTAAAAAATATTAAAATAATATTATTATTAACCAAAAAAGCTTTATTTGCTAAGCTAAAAAACTTTAATTAATAGCAACGCAACTTTATAGCTAAAGCAAAAGTTTTTAACATATAAAATTATATAAAAATTACTAACTAAAAAAAATAGCTAACTTTTTTAAAACTACTATAATATAAAAACTATTTTATAAAAGCTAATATTAATTTAACTATTTTGATTAAAAACCTTATAGCTAATAAAAAAGCATTTTTTATATTTAATTAAAGCATATATATGCTAAAAAATAAAGCATATATAAAACATAAAAAAAACGTTAAAAAATTAACTTTTTAAATACAAAATATTATTGCTTTAAACTATAAAATAGCTTTTTTAAAGCTAAAAAAAAAGATTTATGTATAATATAACAGTATTAATAAAATTAATACTGTTGTCTAATCTAGTTTTAAGCAAAAAGTATAAGCATAATATAAAGCAATAATATTTAAGCTTTTATTAAAAGTTCTAAAAAATTTAAAAGCATAAATAACAAAATAAAAAGCTATAATAGCTAAAAAGATTAATAAAAAACTTATAAAGTTAACTTTTTTTAATAATCTTATAGCAAATTTCAAAATTACGTTTTAAAAAATAATTTTAAACTAAATTACTAGTTTTAAAATAGTTAATAAAGCAGCTATTAATACAGAGTTATTAATTTATATTAATATAGCAGCAAAATTATAAAAGTATACGTTAATACGCTTATTGTTTTTAAAAAATAGCAAAACATTTAAAAAAGCATTTTTTATTTATAATACTAACAAACAAAAAAAAGCTAATAAAAACAATTAAATTTAAAATAAGCTAAATTGCTTTAATTTTTGTTGTTTATAAAAAAAAAAATAAAGCTATGCTAGAAATAAAGGCAAAAGCTTATAAAAAGCTATACTAAAGCAACCTTGTACTAACATCTAAGTATACAAAACATATTAAAGCTTTTATAATTTTAAAAAATATTAGTACGCATTACTAAAAAAAGCATTTATATATTAAACAGCTTAACCTTTACTAAAGCAAACTGTACTACAAACTATTAAAAACAATTTAAACTTAGCAAAAAAAGTAGCTTAATTAAGCAGCAAAAAAAAAAACACTAAAATTAAAATATTAAAAAAATAATTAGCTAGCTAAATTATAAGCAGCACTTTTACTGTTTAAAAAACTATTTTTAAAAAAAATAAACTTTAATACTTTTTTAAAAACTTTGCTATTTTAAATTTAAAAAAAATACTATATATTTTTAATAAAATAATTAAATTTTTAAACTTTAAAAAAGCTAAACTAAATAATATAGTTATTATAAAAAATTTTGCAATGCTTATACTAAGCTATAAAAAAGTAAATATTAACGTTTAAAAATTTAAAAGCTTAAAAATTATACGTTTGCTAAATATAGCTTACTATAAAAACTTTTTAACTAATATAATCTTTTTAAAAAAGCTTTAATAAAGCAAATACTAATAAAATATAAAGCTTAAATTTTTAATACTTTAAAAACAAAAAAATAATAAAATTGCTTGCTAAATATAAAAACAATTTAACTAGTTTATATTAAAATACTTTTTTTTATTATTAATTAAACAAGCATTTTATTTACGCAAAAAGCAATTTAGCACTTATATAAAAAAAAAGCTAAGCTGTACAAATATTTTAAAATAGTACTTTTAATTAAAATATGCTAGCCTTAATTTTTTAAAGCATTTAATACAAAAGTTTTTAAAAGCTAAAATTAAAAAAAAATTAAAAGCTAAAATAGCTATAATTAACTGTAATACTTATGTTTAAGCTAAGCTGCAGCATTAAATCAAACAAACAAAACAAACAAAGCTTAATAAGCCTAAAATATAAATTACAATCAATTTTTATAACTTTAAAAAAACTATATACTTTAATAACTTTATAATAATTGCTACAAACAAATATTTAAAATATACTTAAAATTACTTTTTTAAAAACAAACAAACTAAAAGCATAATTGCTGCTTTTAAAAAGCTAATTAAGTATTTATAAAACTGTTACTAAATTAAAATCGAAATAATTAAGTATAATAATAAGATTTTTAAGCACGAAAATAGCTTAAAAGTATTTAAAAAAACCTTTTTAAATTACAAAATTATTTTTAAGCCTTTAGCAGCTAATATACAAGGCCAAAATAAAGCGGCTAAACGTTTAAAAAGTATAATTAAAAATAAAGCTTACGTAATACGCTTTAGCTTAAATTTGTTTAAATTTTTGTAGCTAAAAATTATAAAAGCAGTAATTTATTTTTATAACAAGTCTTTTAAACATATTTACAACTAAAAAACTTTATATAAACGTTTTTATATTTATTTTATATTAAAAAACAGACTAATAAAAAATAAAAAGCTTAAGCAAACCTATTTAAAAGCATATAGTCGCAAAACATATACTTTAAACTTTAATAATTAGCTTAAAAAAAACTGTTTTAATTAATTTAATTTAAAAACTTAAATTAACTACTTAGTTAGCTATAATTTTATTAACATTTATAAAATTTAAAACCTTTTAAATAACTATATTAAGTTTACTTAAAATATATAGTTTTAAAAGAAGTTTTTTTATACTAAAAATTTAAAAAACTTGCAAAAAAATGTTAAAAAGCTTTTTTCTAAAACTATTAAAGCATTATTAGCAAAAAAAAACTTTTAAAAAACTTAGCTTAAAACAATTAACAAATATTTTAAACTAAATTATAAAGTTTATTAAAATGTAGCAAAAAATAACTTTAAAAAAACAAAAGATTTAAAAAGTAAAAAAAACATATTTAAAATTTAAACAACAAGCTTTAAAATAACTTATAAGCTTAATTAACTTTATATACAAGCTATTTTTATACTATATTTTTTACTTTTAAAATTTTTTTTTTTATTAAGTTTTTTTATTGCTACAATTAAAAAAGCTAATTTAGTAGTCCGTTTTACAAAAGCTGCGCTAATTGCTAATAAACCAAAATTTAAAACTAAAAAAGTTTTTTTAAGTTTTTATATTATAAATTTAGCATATAAAAAATGCTAAAAAACTATATTTAATTTTAAACGGTTATATATTATAAAGTTGTTTAACAATATGCTAATAAGCAAAGCTAAAAAAGCCAAAATAATAAACTATTTTTAATGCTACCTTAATTTTTATAAAAAAAAACAGCTTTGCAAACAATGCTGCGTTTAATACTAAAAAAAATTTTAAATTAAAAAACTATTAAAATTTAAAGCAAAAACTGCTAACTAAAAAAAAAGTCTATAAAATAAAACTGTTTTTGTTACTTAAAACTTATAAAAACTTAAATACACACCCGGTAAAAAAAGGTTTTTATATTGCAAAAAAGCTATACTTTAAAAGCTATAAAAAAAATAGCTTCGTAAAATAAAGTCGATTAAAAAATCGCTTACAAAAAACTTACTTTTAATTATATATAAGTATATGTTTATAAGTTTAATAAGCATAGCTACTTTATAAAATGTAAAACATAATTAATTATTTAAAAAAATTAACAGCTTTATTTAAGCTTAAAAAAAATATATGTTTTTATTTTAGCAAAAAGATTTTTTAAAACTTTAATAGCAATTGCAACTAAATTTAACTTAAAACTAAAGCAATATAATGCAGTTAATACCTTTGTTAACGCTAAACTAAATAAAAAAATCTATATAAAAATGCTTTTTAACTACTACAAGTTAAATACTTTTTTAAAGCTATAAAAAGCTTTATATAAACTTAAAAAATTTTTCTTACTATAGCAAAAAAAATTAATTTTAACGCTTTTTAAATTAAATTATTTAGCAGTATTATATAAGCTGTATTACTATTTTAAAAATAAAATTCTTATGTTTATTTATATAAATAATATAGTTTTAGCTTATTAAAGCTGCAAAAAAGTTTTTGCTATAAAACTAATACAAAAATTTAAAACTAAGTATTAATTAACTAAAAAAAACAATTTTTAATAGTTTTTAAAAGTTAAAATAATTAAAAATCGCTAATAAAAGCTAATTTGGTTATTTTAATTTTTATATATCGAAAAAATTAGCAAGCTAAATAATTTAAAAAAAAAAAAGCATTTTACTTTTATAAAAATTTAAAAGTTATTGCTTTATAAAAGCTTAGCTACAGCTAAAAAGATTTATATTTATTAAAAAAAAATAAGCTTTATTATATATGCAGCAGTAATTACACGCCTAAATATTGCTTTTTTTGTTTTAAAACTTTTGTAATTTAACTTAAATTTTAGCTTTAAACATTATTGCAAAACTAATCAAACTTTAAATTATTTTTTTTAAACTTAGTATTATATTTTTAAATTTAAAAGCAGTAATAACTTAATTATCGCTAGCAACTTTTTGTTTATAAATAATATTATCGACTATAAAAGTTTATAAGCTTACGTTATAAAGCTATTTAAAAGAATTATTAGCTAAAAAGCTAACAAATAAAATATTGTAACTATTTTAACTATTAAAACTAAACTCCTTGCTTTAGTTTAAGCAGCTAAAAAAACTATATTTATTAATAAGCTAATTAAAAAACTTAAAGTTATTTTAAATAATTAACAAATTGCTTTTTAATATAATAATTAGCAAACAATTAAGCTTTTAAAAAAAAAAGTATTTATTTTAAAAATTAAGCTTTAATATATAAATATATATAATTATTAATTAAAACAAAAAGTTTAACAAAAAACTTTAAATATAATTTACATTTTTATAAGCAATATAATTGCAAACAGATTTATAAAAACACTTTTAGCAACTAAATAAGCTAAATTTATAACTTAATTAAAGTTAAAAAATATAAAAGCACAGATTTTAAAGCAAAAACAGAAAAAAATTACTTAAAAAGATTTTAATAGCTTTAAAAATAAACTATTTAAAAAAAAAATAAAAGCATAAAAGCTATAAAAATAGCTTTATTAACTAAATTAAAGCAAAATATAAAGTAATTAGCCTTAAAAAAATGTGTTAAAATAAAGGGTTATATTAATAAATATTATAACATTAAAGGTAAGCTAAATTAGCTCCAACCCTAAGGATCTACTACTTAAATTACTAATACACGCCCTAAAAGCAGATCAAAATCTGCTTATATATAAGACACACACTTTTAAACCTCCAATTAACTGGCTTGCTTATTCTAACAGCATTAAACTTTTAATATGTTTATTATAACATTGTTTTAAAATACTAAAAAAAATTAAATTAAAAAGCTAAAGTTTATATAACAAATAAACAAGCATATAAAACGTAATAATATTATTAAACTAGCAATATTTTTTAAATTTTATTAAATAGTAGCTTTTATAACTATTAAAAATTAAAAAGCAATAACTACTTTTTTTACAGTTTTTAATATAAATATTAAAATGTTTTGCTTATTTAATATTTATTTTATTATTAGTTTAACTGTTATTTAAAAAGTTTACAACTTATTTTGCTAATAAAATAGTATTGCAATACTATAACGTAAAATAAACTTTGCTTACAAAAATAATATATAATAATACTGCTTAACTTTAAAAATTAATAGCTTAGTTTATAATAATTTATTTTTTACTTTTAAGCTTAGCTTGTTTAAAACGCTTACGTTTTTTTAAACTTATAACAACTATTTTAATAGTTATTTTGCTTATTAAAAACTTTGTTTTATTAAAGTTATAAATATTTTTAACTTATATATTATATTTTGCAATTATATGTTTTATAAGCGCAAATTATATGCAATAACTTGCAAAATCTTTGTTAAAAGCTTACTAATAATCGATTTAGCAGTTATAACGCGTTTAAAAGTTAAATTATTATTATATAAAGTTTAAAGCCTAATTAGTACTAACTTTTAACGCGTTACGTTTGCGTTAAAAAATATTAGCTATTTTTTAAATATATTAAAGCTAAAATAAAAACGCTTGCAAATTTAGCTTAAAAATATGTTTAACAATCGTTTTTTTTTTAAACATTATTAAATTTCGAAATTATATGTTTTTAATATAAAAAAGTTTATTACTATTAATTCTTTGCTTAAGCGTACAGTTGTAAACGTTATATATATAAGCAAGCTTATAAAAAAATAATTTAAAGTTATATTTTTTAGTTTAAATTGCTAGCTGCAAATTAGCTTTTTTAGATTTTTAAGCTATTGCATAGTTGTAAAAAAATGTATAAATAAAATTAAAAAACTAAAAGTTAATAAAAAGTGCAATATATGCTTGTGGTACAACATGTGCTTGTGTGTAACATTAGTTATAATTTAAAAACCTATAAAAAAAATATAAAATTAAGTACAAATTTAAAATCTAATTAGTTTTTAATAAAATTTTAATTAATTGTAAAGTTATTAATAATTAAAAATAAAAAAGTAGTAAAAAGTGGGCAACTCGCTTAAATAGGCAACTTGCTTATAAACTACGTTATATAAAATATATGCGCTATAATTTCTAAATACGCTGTAATTATAGCGAGATATTGCTAAGTATTGCTAAGATCTTTGAATGGTTGGCGGATTGGCAGAAACCTTGTAACCGCGCACCATATTTGCTATGCCTCCCAACAGCGTGGTGAAAGTGAAAGGAGGGCGGTGGTATTTAATATTGGGGGATAGGTCCGAATACGATTAGCGCTATTATGTGTCGATTGCTGTGGCATGGATTCTATATGAAAATGCGTGAATTGGAGTCTATTCAGCTAATAATTCTCCATGACATTGTTTCCGCCTATAGTAGGTAATAAGGTACATAGTGGCTAAGTTAAAGATAGATGTGGATGTATGTATATATCACCCCTACAAGTGAGGATAGCAAACCGTACTAACGTCCTCACATGTTCAAGCTGCTATACACAAGTGGATACTGCCACCCGGGAACCGTGCACACGAAGAAGATGACCACTCGAAAATAACCGAGGAATCGGACGGTGTGGCCGGGAATTGAGCCATTTTCAAAGCTTGTCAGTCCCAGCCTGTGCAGCAGTGCTGCCGCGGCTGTCTCGGCTAGGCATAGCGTGTAGTTAACCAGAAAGAACCATAAATCTGCCCGGGCTGTGTATAGTCTATATATAACCCAGTTCACAACGGCATGGCATACACCTGAGAGTAAGAAGATCCAAAGCGCACGTAGTGCTGGAACGCGGTACAGAAGCGGTGGTGTCCACGACGAGAACGGCGCCACGTGTAGTCTTTGCCAAAACACTCCCCAGAAGCGACGGAGCGAATATGCTTCGAGGACGCTGCCGAACAGCGGCGGCCACTCGGAGGGATGATCCTAGCGGAGGATGGCTACGCACGTAATGGAGATTGCGCTGTGCCACATAGATAGTGTGCAATATGTTTCCCAGACCCAGTGGGCTGAAACGAGAACCCTGAGAAGGAGGTCGTGCTTCGTTAGCACAGGCACTATACCCTGCTTTTCTGGGGCAAAGTCCTGGGGCTGGACGTTGAGCTGCAGTAGAACGAGAGGGAAGAGCACAGCGATGACGTGATTGGCGGCACATAGAAGCAGGCACTTGACAGCCCGGTGGAGGGCAAATGAGAGACGCCCGGCGGACGCACCGGCCCCGTCAGGGGTACGGGCAGGGTCGGCGGGGGGTAGTCGCTGGATGTTGGTCCATGTGCGCACAAAAGCCCTCACTCGCTGCAAAGGGGTAAAGAAGTGTAGATCTAGGACGCACCGGTCGAAAAGGAGAATTGCGGCGGTGTGGACGGTAAGACCCATGATGAAAGGAATTGTGACGCCGGGGTAGAAAGATAGAACAATGGGATCGGCTTGGAAAGAGATCGCAATGAAGAGGATGTGGAAACTGCATAGGACTCGCCGCTTAAGACTGCTTCTCGGCTTTTGGACAGCGAGATAGAAGAAGAGCGTTGCGAGAAGAAAGAATAGAAACGGCTCAGCAAGGATGAGTTGATCCATGGCCTGAGCGGACGGAAGTGTCTGCGTGGTTACCTTGATGACGCTTTGTACTGATTCATGCCCCGATGGACTAAGTCCTCTTATATAGAATCTCCATCGAATGATACCGCTACCCGGCGGGGCAAGATAGACACACGACCCTATTCAACTTCCTGAACATAGCCTTCACCAACACGAACCTCAATCCTTCTCAGTGATGGCTTTTACGCCTCCCATCATCCCTGGTCCAGAAGAAGGTTTCTCGAGTCATGACTGAGACAACCCTACGTCAAAAGGACCGACAGTGTCACACCTTCTAAGATAGAACAAAGAAGGTGTTGTATACATAAGCATACGTATCAGTTGGTGATAGATTGAGCCCCTTGCGTAACAACGAATGTTTACCCCTCCCCAATACTCAGGTCATGACAAACAGTATAGGCGACGCCGCGATCCCGCAGATTACCTCTTGCTCCCCGAAGCCCGTCCAATTTGGAAAAGGAACACCCCCCCAGCGCGATCTTGAACGCTTCACACTTGTAACATTCCCCCGCGTCCACTAAGAGTTCGACCCGGACCCTGAACTATACCCCGCATGAAGCTCCCCGGAGTGCCAATCCAGTTATACTAGTATAGTTCAACGAAAGATAGACCGAATCAAAACAAAAAGTATGTGTAACAGGTGTATAAGACACCCAGAAACGTGTATTACCACTTTTGCCGATCGCGGGGTTCGATCTGTTAGACAATGTGCCACTGCCACTAAATTAAATAAATAAAGCTTAAGTTAAATAAAACAAGTTAAAAGGCTTTTTTTTTAAGTTGTTTTACCTGTGTTAAACGCTGTTCGTGCTATGGATCATGGTAATCTGCTTGTGTAAGATAAGCAGTGGGGAGTTAAATGAAGTGGTGACGGTGGCATGCCTGTTGGGTATTTTCGTGTTGTAGGATCTAGTCGACCTAAACTCACGATTAGTCGATCCAAATTAGCACGGAGATTGTCAAGGGCTCGTCATGAAACTAAAAAACAAAACATCGAGAAAGAAAGAGATACTGGGAGTTCATCGTGTATGAATTCAGCCGCCTTCCCTCGCCTTAGCCTTCACATCTCTGCAGCCACCAGCATCACTTTGTTGAGCGTCATCTCAACAGCTACACTTTCAGCCGCCAACTTCACCACTGCTGAAAGTATTAGTCAAAGTAGCGTGTACAACTAGTCACGTGACACCAACACTATTCGTGTATATATGATGGAGGTTCTTTCACCTACTCTCATAGTCTCGTTAGTCAAGTAACTAATCCACTCATATAACTTCTATTTCAACAACCACTTCACCAAATCCCCAACTTCCATCTTCCAAAAATGCCTATCCCAGCGATTGCCCTCATCGTCGGCGACGCCCTCTCGGCCACCGGTGCCGTCGTCAACTGCTACGCGCTACACAAGTGCGGACGGTCTCTTCCTGATGCTACATCCATCCTCTCGCGAGTAAACATGAACCTCCCAGACTACGCTCGCCGCCAGGATGTCGGCGTCTGTGGCGTGCCGCAGTACAATTTCGATACCTGCCGGAACGACCTCAGGGGCGTGATAGTACAGTCGTCACTTCCAGCTGCGGGTGGTATGCTTCCCCCTTCTCCTCTTCACTCTTTACTGTTTCTATGTTAGTTGATAACAATTTACTAACAACCAAGCGCTCACAGAGGCTCGATTCGAGAATATCCCAGCCTCTTGCATGGACCTTGCCACCGTGCTCACCGGCGCCTGTGGTGCCGAGGCCCCTACTGTGACCGTGTGTGGCTCGGCCTGCCTGTCTTATACAGGCTTGACGTCGGATCAGCTCGACCGGCTCTCCCAGGCTTTGGCTCCCTACGCCGCCTAGATGTCTTTCTAGCATATGGGAATGAAGATAGGGAAAGGAGACTCAGGTACTAGACTACCCCAGCCAGAGGATTAGATGTTTTTTTTTTTTTTTTTTTTTTTTTTTTGGATCCGAGGATATATCAATCTGCAGGGTGTGTGTCAGGACTGCTAGTAGGGGGAAGAATATGACATTCGTTGATGCGCGAGGCTTTCAGAATACCCTCGTAGCTACGTTACTACTATATACAGGGGATCTTCTTTGTTCCTAGGCATCGTGAGATTGTGATAGTGTGATAGGCAATTATGGCCTATGACAGCTCTAGTATATGTGACATTACTTCTATACGCGAGTTTAGAAGGGGTGTAAGCAATTCCGTTCGTTATGTGAGGGTTATTTTGTATATGAGATGTTTTCATCATATCTATTGTGGCGTCCGCCAACATTAGCCAGGCAAATATTGTTGGGAATGCTGGCAGTTATCGTTAGGAAGAATTTGTGGAGGCCTAGTCAATATTAATCGAACGTTTAGTTATAGTTACAGGTTGTATGGGCTCATCACTCGATAAAAATAGCGGAGACATGTACGAATGCATTAGACAGCAACTGTATTCAGAATTATCAAAATGAATAAAAAGAAGCTTGTAGCTGCAGAGGAGTCTGGCGATTATGTAGATATGGGAGTAGGGCGCACTAGCCTCCCCTTTTACAACATACTCAACTAATGGTCGTGTTGACGCCCTTATATCTCTCCTCGGACTTCGATGTGTTATGCCGACTACTAACCCTTGTGTCATACTTAGTGAGACTCGTGACCTAAAACTTCGACAGTTGACTTTGCAGCTCTGTAGACGATGAAGGCACTTGTTTCTTTGTTATGCGGGGTGGGACTTGGGCGACACTGGATGAGTTCATGGTCTTTAATATCTGCTGACGGGCGGCAATTCGAGCGCTCCGACGAAGTGGCAGTGAGGCTTCCAAAGCATGCGGTGCGTCCTGGATGTTCTTCCTTTGTAGTAGAGAATCATCGGTAGGCTTGATTACTTTTGGGCTTGGATATTCCTTGATCTTTGTTAGTACTTGTTTATCACCATCTGGTCTTCGAATCCTAGAGGTTCTAGATTCCTGTGGCTCCCTGGCTGGTTCCGTTTGAGCGCCGCTGGGTGTGTAGCTGTGAGAGGCTGGGTCTTGGTAACTATTTATCAACCGTTTTGAAGGTGGTTTGTCATCGGCCGTATCATCGTAACTGCTTTTACGTATCCTTCCCTGGGAACGGGGCTTAGTATTTCGACCAGGCAGTGAATTTGGTTCGCGGGTGTTCCGTCGCCGCTTCTGATTAATCTGATTTTGCGTTTCTATGTTGTCTTGGTCCCGCCTTCTCTTTGTGTTGCGCGTTCCAGTTGGATTAGTCTCTGTCACCCCACATTCGTTCATTTCGGCTTCGACCAGCGGAACTTGCTCTAAAACCCACTGAAGTCTAGCTCTATGGTACTTCTCATCACCCTTCGCAATTAGGTAGTTTCCTACCAACACGTGGAACTTTGTGACGAGGTTATTTCGTCTCTCGATCACCGCCAGCGATTCCTTTGCCGCGTCTAATCTCGATTGGGCCGCATGGCTCTGAACGCCAGCGGCTGACTCGCCACGATAAGTTACCCGAAGATTATCTTCGGCCATCTGTTCTGACATTAAGATCGCTTCAGCTGACTTTACAGCCCTAAAGGCTCTGTCTTCTTCGTGTTGTTGCCGGATGGCGCACTCAATAGTCAATATGTATTCCTCGGTTTCGAATGGCCTTAACACCTTTGCGTCTACTAGTGTTTTTAAGGCGTTATCATATATAGACTGCTCATTTTTAATGTTGCGGACATCTCGGTAGTGCACTGCGCACGTATAGCCAAGATATTCATCCAGGTCGTCAGTTTATCTTGCCTTTTTGGATCATCGTGGAATTGGAATGGCCGAGTAAAGCCGTACCGTGCTAGGAGGTCCTTGGCTGCCTCTGTGTAGGTTGGGGACTTACGTCGGAAATCTCTATCGAAGACTTTGTAGGCCAGATTTGCGAAAGGGGGAAGTCCTAATCCTCTGCTCTGTGCTTGCCAATAGAGGAAATTTTGCCAATGATTCCACTGCTCCCGGAATACTTCCCATTTTGGCCGATCCGCATCAGGGTATTTCAGCCAGGGCCGCAACATCTCACGGTGTGCCCGCGGATCTTTGACGACGTCATCGAGAAGCTCAATAGGATAAGAGTCGGCCACCGCTATTAACAAGCTTATCGTACTCCTTCCTCTTCCATTTGTCTCCTGGGGTAGGGGGTAGAGTAGGTGTACTTCCGCCGCTATATAAAGGTCGAGGCAACGCGTCGTTATCGGTAGGCACTTCTAGCAATCGGGCGGTAACCCTGTCAAGGTCGACAGCACGGGATTGGGCCATGTTGCTCGTGTTTTGGGCCCGATCTCTATCTAGTCAGGCGGAAAAAAATAGATATTAGAAGGTAAGGCCAATTATTACCTTAGTCTCTGAATAAAACTCTCTGGTAGATTCCCCGGATCCTCGACATCGACGGTCACTGCCCCGCCTTCGAGGCGATGTTCTTCTAAGTACTGGTCAAGCTCGGCATCGCCAAGAGAAACGAGCTCGTGAGAGAATGGTTTTCGAGGCTTACATTCCGGGGAGGCCATGCTGATATTGCGGAATTGCGCTGTAGCTGAATATAGTAAAGCTGAGTAAAAACGTAGAGAGGGATGATAGGCCAGTTTTCGTGTTATTCCAAGCAAGGCCTTCCAGTGGGTCTAGGCAAGCAAGTCAGGGAAAGGAAGGGCAAGTGTCATGACCCAAGCATAGGGGGTGACAAACATTCGTTGTTACGCAAGGGGTCTGATGTGTTACCAACTGATACAAACGCCTATGTACAAACACCTTCTTTGACAGCAAGAGACATTGCACATCCCGCCTTACTCCGGAAGAAGTGTATCGTGTGGGAAACGATCGTTTACAAGCCCTCTGAAGAGCTCGCCCGAGCCTGACGGAATGAGGTGAGTTCCACCACGTATTTTGCTGATATTGGCGCTAAACTAACTCCTTTCTCGGCCTCCCCGCAACGGCCCAGACATCGGTTGCTAAGATTTGGCTATCCCCGAGGAGTCAAGCCCGCCGGGTCAAATGCCCCAGTCTGATCATTCGGTACAAGACCATCTACAAGTTCTGAGGCCACGTTAGGCTTTTGCGAATAATGCCGTGCAGGTGAGGGTAGCGCCATAGCCGTTGACGTAATCATCAAACTGACTGTATTGGATTGGTTCGATAACCACCACTTGATCCAAGAGGTGGCCAGTGAAGCAGTAAGCTGGCCGGCTTAAAACCTAGAGGTAATACCCTGGCTCCTACACGCAACCGACGTCGACAGCATCCCTTGAAAAGGAAATCTACACGGGATAGGCGGGACCTAAATTGCCAAGTGCCCAGGCAGGGGCTCCATAGCCGATCGACGGCCTCGCCGTAGATTTAGACATGGTCTGCCTGATACATAAAGGGTTTAGCACCAAGTCTCTAATCTTTAGACCACTACATAAGTAATGTGGGGTCCAGGGGTTTTGGGGTAGTACTTACTTAGTCTTGCGTCTGCCGGTGCACTAGGCTTATTACAGGGGGCTTTCCTATTGGCCGCTAATTAGTCATAAGCAGCCGGAAGGTTGACCGGAAAGTTGGCCGGAGGTCTCTCTACGACGCGTGGTGATTTTAAGTGAAGTTCCGCGGTATCTACTAGCGTCATAGTGTCAGACACAATGTTCAGACCGTATCTATTATCAGATAGCTACCTTCAGACCCCGGAGGTACGAGGACAGGAACCGGAGGGTTTCTGTAGCCCAACATTGACCAATATGCGTCACTTGATATCAGCACAAGCAAGGCAACGGAATTTACAAGGAGCTCAAAAAGCATAAATTGGGCCCCGTACGCCTCGAATTCTCTAGTATAATTCTGCACACACAAGTTATCTAATTCGTAACAATATCAAAATGTCGTCAACGCCGAAAGACTACAGAATCATTGTCGCTGACAAAGTCTCTCAACAGAGGAGCAAGATTCCAGAAGCCTGGCTGATATCTCCCGACGTTACCAAGAATGCTACCAATTTTATAGATGTCCCGACTGCCTGTGGGGTCTTGAGTGATGTCGAATGCGAGATCACGTCGAACTACGACGCCACTGCTCTTCTAGCTAAGCTCAAGACTGGTGTTTTCTCAGTTGAACAAGTCACAGTAGCTTTCTGCAAGAGGGCAGCCATCGCTCAACAGCTCGTGCGTTTATCATTCCTCTTAGAAGTAGAGAAATTAACTGGATTAGGTCAACTGTCTCACCGAGATATTCTTCGACATGGCAATTGAACGGGCTCGCGGACTCGACACAAGGCGACGGGAAAACCCCAACAATCCCCTCCCGCCTCTATTTGGGCTCCCTATCTCCCTTAAAGATAGCTTTCAGGTTTTGGGAGAAGATACGTCTACTGGACTGGCTTGTTATGTAAATGAGCCGGCTGAGGAAAATAGCGCTCTTGCTGCCATGTTGCTTGACTTGGGGGCAATTCTCTACTGCAAGACCAACCTCCCTCAGTCGATCATGACTGGTGACAGCGACAACAATGTTTTCGGAAGGACGCTGAATCCCCGAAATATTCACTTGACGGCAGGTGGTAGTACTGGCGGCGAGGGTGCCCTGCTTGCACTTCGAGGGAGCATCCTTGGGGTTGGGACTGATATTGGCGGGAGCATCCGCGTTCCGTCGGTTTGCAATGGGATTTACGGATTCAGACCGAGTGTGGGCCTGGTACCGCACGGCGGCGTACGTGATCTTACAGTTCCAGGGACAGTCGGGGTTCTATCTACTGCTGGTCCTATGGCAACCTCTCTCCGGGACTGTTCGCTCTTCCTGAAATCAATTACGCAGGCGGGGACCTGGAGGTATGATAGCACTGCCATTTCTATCCCATGGAGTGATCTCCAGGCCAAAGAGCGACTCCGAATAGGTCTTGTTGAAAATGACGGCATCTATACTCCCTCACCCCCAGTTCGACGAGGCTTAAGAATGGCAGCAGATCTAATCCGGGAAAAGAGTGATATTGAAATCATTCCCCTTACACTCCCAGATGTGAAAGAACATTACCAGAGCCTCTTAAAGTATTTCACACTCTCCGGAGGCGATGTAAGTCAAGAAAAGCCGTTTGTAGTCGCCTGAAAACTGACATGACGTATTCCAAGTATTACGAGGAGCAATTTGCCCGCACCGGAGAGCCACTTGTGCCATCTCTAAAAGCTATCGGCTTCCTATCGATACCGGGAAACACACTTCGGGGATTTTTCGACCTCAACGTCCGCCGAGCAAGGGCTTCAAAGTCATACCTTGAGTTATTCCGCGATAATGATCTGGATGCAATCCTAATGCCTCCGGCACCTCATACTGCGGTGCCTCTGGATAGCTGGTCGACAATAAGCTATACTGGCTTGTGGAACTATCTCGACTATCCTGCGGTGGTGATTCCCGTGGATCATGTGCGGGAAGAAGACTCTGCAGATGACGTGAGAAATGCGAAGTTCGGAGAGGAAGACGCAAAGCTCTACGGCCTCTGTACGTAAAAAGTCAACTATTTTACCCTTATTTCAATAGGTATAACTAACACCATATATTTAGATACGGGTCCCGAGCCGTATAAGGACGCTCCGATTTGTGTCCAGTTGGTTGGATATCGACACGCAGATGAGTCATTGGCAAATGTGGCGGCGGTGCTTGATCGGATTATAAACGGCGATTAAAGCTCAACCCATAACTCCAAAATCCCCGAGATAGTATAGAAAGATGTGATAGACGAGCGAATCGTAATACCGAGAAAGACTTTCAACTATTTTCGGGATTCGGAGAGTTTCGGGTGTTATACACCTACAGCTAGAGCAAATACCCACTGCTATGATGAGGATTATGACCTACTATTACGACTTCTAGAACAAGGGAAATGCCCTATATATAGTGAAGATTACTAGGCTAGGTAGTGGTGCGCTCCCGGCGCAACAATATATTCACTCTATCCCTATACTCAGGCTGTGACCAATGGACCTTGAGAATAGATTTTCGGAACTAAGGTTTAATGTCACACGCTCGATACGATGTAGTACTAATACTCCAAGCTTCGGTTTTCAATATGAAAGAGATTAGATGTTTATGGCTTCATATTTGCGCAAATTCAGCCTTTATTTCACTATGAGGCATCCTGACTACGGTGCATAAGTTAAATCAGCTTTCGTAGTCTCTGGAAGCTGATACTTTGGTAGGTATATAGACCTAGTATTCCAGTGTCATTTTAGAAGGCTATCTAGACGAATAGTCAAGGGGCACTTGGTACTTCATAAGATTATTTATGATTCGAGTCTATTCTCCAAGTCCTACCTAGCTAGCCCTTATTATCGTCAATGAATTCAATGCACAAGATATCGCAACACTCAAGATTCTAATTTAGACAACGCAAGCTTACATCGATGGATTCTAGTACAGGACATGGTTTATGGATCGAATCAAACCAACAGGATGTAATTTGCAGGTCTCGTTCATGCCAAACCCTGCACAGGAAATTCTTAGCTGCGTTTTGCACAACTGGTGAGAAGCGATCGACAAAGTCGACTGTACTCTGGAGCGCCCTGTTTCGTGCACCATGATCTCGAATTTCGACAGCCGCAATCATAAATGGCAACGTTACATAGCGGATGGGCCGCTTTGTGATTCTTTGTGACATCTCTAGCTCCATCATAATCTCTTTCGACCAGATGTCAGCTTGTTCATCATACTCGCCGAATGTGTGCCGCAGACGGTGGCTGACGAGGAACACACCTAGTCGATAGACCTTTACTTGTGCAAGAAGGACGACTATTTCTGCCGCTCCGAATTGATCAGTCAAGTGGCTCACGTGAGATGGTATCCACGCTTCGACGGAAGTGTGTATCTCGTCCAACTGTTTTTGTAGGTATGCCATATCACTTGTGTCAGTTGTATTGGCTAGCGAGTGACTGATGATACAGAGGTCGTAATAATACGGCAATAAGGGCGAGCAGAGGCCAATGTGGCGATCTACACTTTCTGAATTCCGGGGCTGAAATCTTAGCGTTGGTATTCGGCGATGAACAAGGCAATCCATGGTCTCTAGTAACACTAGGACCCCATGCCACGGTTCCGTGTGCCCATCAGACATCACCTTTTCCACGAACGGGCTCGTTGCGGTAAGGCAGTAGTGACAGATATCGGCTACGCCCACGCCGATTGTTGAGTAAACAGACAATGCCAGCGCAGCTCCCAACGTCAGGCATAAGACCGCGTCCTGTGAGTTGGATATTGGGAGAGAGAGCAATGTTTTCATAGCGGATGACGCATGTCGAACGCTGTTATCAGTACTCATTGATATAGCAGGGTCAAGCTGCTTTAGAGCACTAGCACATGCCAGATATGCATCCTTGAGTATTGGTAAGGCTAATAGTAGTTGGGTCACCAACGATCGATGCATTGCGGCTTGAAAGCTCGGGCACACAACATAGCGGTCTATGTTTTCGGGTCGGCCTAAGAGAAATATCAAGAGTTGTCGCTCCTCTGGGAGTAGACTAGCAACATTCTCCAACCAGATAACTATCTCGGATTCTTTCGACGGTTTTACTGGAATCGGGAGTGTTCGGTTCTGCGCCTTTCGACCTGCTGGCCGCACCGGGCGGACAGTTGAGCAAGCCAAGCTAAGCCGTTCACACCGAGCGCACGGAACCGCAGTGGAGGTACGCTGACATCATGCTTTGAGCTCATAGCACCGGTCACACGCGGTCCTCAATGTTCCGGCATTCATGCTAGATTGTGCCATTCAGCTTCGATCATACAGGTCTAAATTAGTGAAAATAAGCGGTAAGTTTGATTGAGCTTACTCTAGGTAGCCTTGGCCGTTGCCAAATCTACTATGCAGACTACCTCTTGGTAGGTACCTAACTTGTACCTATTTCTCGGCGTAGAGCGGAGTTAAGAGGATAGTCATTTAGGTAAGTAGTTGTGGAGTTGATATGATAAAAGATAAATATCACGTGATCAGCTCACCTGGACCATGAGGAAAAGGGGGTTAGCAGAGTGAGAAGATCAAAATTAGTAA
Organism: Xylaria digitata; assembly: GCA_022495195.1. NCBI lineage: Eukaryota > Fungi > Ascomycota > Sordariomycetes > Xylariales > Xylariaceae > Xylaria > Xylaria digitata. Next base: position 19,558 of record MU377068.1, read on the forward strand.
CGAAAGTAATTAGTGTAATTCATTACCTTAGTTGCTGTTATTGTTGTATTTAACGCCGGAAGAGCCTATTTCTACCTATTAAATAAGGGGTTTTCGTATACTTCTAGTGTATGGGGATGCTGTTATTTGATTTTGTTGCAGCGAGAAATGTCGAAAGTGCGTGTAAGTATAGGAATTGGAGGCAACACGCACATCATCAGATAGCTGTTAGATAGGCGACTCTCGACGTTTATGACAACATAGAAATCGTGAAACAGGAATCTAGCCGCGCGTATTTTGCCCTGACGACTCGCTGGAAGATTGAGGTTCATTGTGAGTGAGTTGAACCCCGCTCTCCAGCTATTCTCTTCGGATGTCGGGAGGCTGGAACAGGACTAGGTTAGTAGTTGAAAATGTCCACACACTATGCTATTTGTGGTCATCGGACCGAGTACCGGCATATGGAGTAGCCACCATTTGGTTTTCCATGCATTCATTCTAGTTTGCGATACATGTTTTCATTGATTGATAGGTCAACTTCCTACTTAACATCTGCAGTGGAATGGCCACGACCCACCTAACTATGCTGAGCACGACACGGCATATTAGATACAGCAAGACAACATGCCTCGATTACAGTTAATGCATATCAAAACGTTTCCTCCTCACCCATCTCTTCTTAACAGGCTTGCTTCAAAAGCTAAAGCAAACAGCTTAGGAGGTAAAGGACTTGCTACCTAATACGGACCCGAGAAAACGCGCGCGATTGCTACTAGCATTGATATCCGGCTTCATGCTGATACTGGCATAATGGCGACACAGAGGCCAAATATACTTTTCATTATGGCTGATGACCATGCCTCTAAAGCTATAAGCTGCTACGGAGCAGGTATCAATCATACCCCAAACATTGACCGTCTTGCAACCGAAGGCATGCGATTCAATCACTGCTATGTGACAAACTCGATCTGCACGCCATCACGTGCGGCCATACTTACTGGGACTCACAACCACGTGAACGGCGTCATGACGCTCAACGACAGCATCAACAAATATATCCCAAACGTTGCAAAACATCTAAGAACGGGTGGATACCGAACCGCAATGGTTGGTAAATGGCACTTGGGCGAAGGCAGTTCTCACGAACCCAGCGGGTTTGATTATTGGTCTGTCCTCCCTGGACAAGGCGATTACTGGGATCCGACTTTCATTGAACCGGCAGGCAAAAAGGTTGAATCCGGGTACGTAACTGATATCATTACGGATAAGTGCTTGAACTGGATGACAGAGACTGGTACGAGTAATAAGCCTTTCTTCATCATGTGTCATCACAAGGCGCCGCATCGATCGTGGGAATGCGACGACAAGCATAAGAACTTGTATAGAGACCCGATCCGTGTCCCCGAGACCTATAGCGACGACTATAAGAACCGCGCAAAAGCTGCCGAGATAGCCAAAATGAGGGTGGCGGAGGATCTGACTTACCAAGATCTCGGCCTTGTGCAGCCCGATGGCGGTAATAGAATCGGCGAGCGAGTTGTACAGGAATCTGGGTCGGATCAGCGCAAGATACCGACCAACGCAACAAAGTTGATCGACAAGGAAGACGGCACGGTATTCACCTTTAGTAACACCGACGACCTTGCCCAATTTAAGTTTCAGAGATACATGCAGCGCTATCTTCGCGTTATCCAATCTGTCGACGACAACGTCGGTCGCATGCTTGAATATCTTGAACAGAATGGCTTGGCCGAAAATACGATCGTCATCTACACTTCAGACCAGGGTTTCTTTCTCGGAGAACACGGTTGGTTTGACAAGCGCTTCATGTACGAGGAGTCGTTCCAGATGCCTTTCTTGATCCGGTATCCGGCAGGGATCCAGGCGGGCACGGCATGCGATGATATCATCTGCAACGTAGACTTTGCGCCGACTTTCTTGGACTACGCACAACTGTCGGTTCCCAGTTACATGCAGGGGGAGTCCTTCAGGGAATTATTGAACGGGAAGACACCACAGAACTGGCAGCAAATCGCATATCATCGATACTGGATGCACAATGATATCATCCACCACGCCTATGCACATTACGGTGTCCGCGACCAGCGCTACAAGTTAATATACTGGTATAACGACGATATGGGAATAAAGGGTGCTCGGCCGGGGGGTAAAGAGCATCGTGAGTGGGAATTATTCGATTGTCAGAAGGATCCTCTGGAACTTTTCAACGTATATAACGACCCGGAGTATATCGATGTCGTGGAGCATATGACGAAATTATTGGAGCGAAAGATGGTCCAAATTGGCGACACGCCGGTGCATCCACCTGTCGAAGTTAGGAGAAAAGAAAGCAAGTTATAGATGTGATTTCGAAGTCTAGACAGGAACAAGAGCACAAGTAGATGTAAACGAAAGCTATGTTACGATATGTAATAAGCGAGCGGAGAGTGAAGATGAAGGAAACTGGTTACACGATGGTGGAGAGCCTGAGGGCGGCCAATTACGTCTCAATCACCTTCCCTCGATATTCTGCAAAATTGTCTGGCAATTTAGGATTATACCTGGTACCCGATATCTCCCGCCCATTACCGTACTTGTTACTCAAGAGAGGAGTCACCTTGGTTATAATTATTCCACCAAGAACGCTTCTGCAGTCTGTAACCCAGCAGTAACCACTCTGCAAGCCAGTGTTACAATAATTGCCGTTTCCTTTGAGGTGGGCTCTGGATCATTAACAGCGATAGCATACGAGATTCTGGATGCATCAGTGGTTAGGTTTGCAACTTCGCCCACAATCGCGGCGGCCTGTTGGGTGCTGGCCTGTTTCTGGCTGAGCTCATAAAAGTGCCAGCCGGTGACAAATAGTTCCGGAATGACGAGGATTGAGTCGACAATTGCGCTTGTGGCACGCCCATCGTTCACTGCTAGAGCCGAGAAACCACTGCCGGCAACAGCAAGTTTACCCTGAACCGGGCCGCAGAAAATAACCTTAGAGATTAAGCCGGCTGCCGTGCAGGCCTTAGCTACGGAGCTCACTGCTGTGTTCTCCACAGGGGAGGAGGGCACTAAGAAGTTAGCTACTCCGACCAGAGCTGATCCGACGCCACCTAGAATCGCTGCTGGTAGTGAGAAGGGGTTGTCACCCGATGGGAACTGCGCTTCAAACCCAACTAGGAAACAACCCATCAAGGTGGTGAAACCAGCGACGGCATGGCCGGCAATATGGACAACCTTGGCCACCTCATGGGGAAGAGTAATAGATGCCTTAGGTGAGGATGTACCATCAGCAGATACTCCAAACAACCCCGCAAGCTCGTCCCAGCTGGATGCGGATTTCAGTGCATTCGCGTCACTGTTGTCAGGGAACGGAACGTCTCCATTCGCAATCTTATACACAACAGTGAAGCTAACCGCGCCAATCCATGCGAACAAGTCGAAGAAGGAGATGCTGGGGATTCCAATCAACTCGAGAATATCTGAGATGATGGGGATATAGATTTTCGTGTCCAGAAGGTTGAGGACGGTGTTAGCCACGGAAGAGAGAACATCCATGAGGGCATCCACGACGACCCGAACTGAAGAGAGCAACCCCTCTCCCAAAATAACAGCAATCTGCTTAATAGCTTCCGTAACACTTAATGAGGTGATATTTGTTGCCACCCCCTGAAGTTTTGTGTACACGGCCGAGAGTACTGCGCCCTCGTTTGAGACGGCATTGAGTAAAGTGTCGATAGTGTCCTGAACCACGTCAGTTGAGGCCTTGCTCTCTGTCACAGTTAGCTGGCCAAAGTTGTTCCTGAAATGGTTCGCGAAGGACATTGAGGACGCTGTCTGATCCTTGGCTGCATTGGTTGCGCTTGCGGCTGGGGGGTTTGAGGCTACATCGCCAAGCGGAGTCCAGTCTCCAAGGCCTGCCCATTGACTTAGCGTCTTCTCAACATCTACGATCTCGTTGTCAAAGAGAGTCTTGACCTCTCCAAGCCCATTGACTTGATCTTGCAGGAAAAGCTTGGACATATTGTACAGGACGTCTTTCGTTCTTGTGATGTCATCCCACGCGAACAGGAACTTGACAAAATCGATCAACTGTTCAATAGCTGTCTTGATGACGTTGAAGATCCACTCGAGCGCACCAACGATGGCCTCCACTGTGTCCAGCACTGCACGATAGACCTTGCCAGCAATTTCGGCGATGAAGTGCCACGCATCCGTCGCCGCGTCTTTGATAATGTCAATGACGGCCTCGACTCCAGATTTCAACCATTGGAAGAGGTCTCCGGCAGCCATGGCTATATCATCGAAGAAGTCTCTATACCTTGGCGAGGCGCGAAATTGGGTCGCGGGAACGACCTCCGGATGAGTGGGTTTCAATCTTCGCGAAGGCGTGGTAGATGGTGGCTTAACACCGTCCCAAACAGTTTTGAGGTTGGCCATCCTGGAGCCAACTACTTGGAGATCACCCTGGCTCACCGAAGAATCGACAAGGGGCGCGTAGCCCGGATCGCCAACATATCCACCAGCTGTGGTCTTAGTGGGATAGGATGCATTACGAAGAGCATCTTCGGAATCAAGAGTAGCGAGTTTATTAAAAGCATAATTCATCGGATCGATGATATAACTGATAATATCATTCTCGATCGCGACCGTGAGCACTGCAGCGTTCAGATCATCGGATGCTTCGACTATAGTTAACGTGCCCGATTTATCTGTAGGGATCTTCACAGGCGTTGGTCCAACTACATAGTATAGTCCATTTATGTAGAATGGGGTTGAGGAGTCGGCCGATATTTCCAGCGTGACATCGGCAGCGGGTTGGAGATCGTCATCGTTGATAACAATAGTAGTAGTATATGAGTTGAAGGCCAATGGCTTCAGCTCTGCTGGGGCGGGGATTGCAATCTCTTGAGATCGCCACACCTTCGCATTCGTGCGAGATGCTTGAGTCAAACGCCAAAATTTCCCATTACCAGAGGCAAAGATGGTGTTGCCTCCGTCTATCTTGTTGGTATACGGGGAGATGTGCTCAATCCCGGTTAAGATAGGTACGGCTGCGCTCCACGAGCCGGGATGGGCTAGTTGTGATGTTTCGCATGAGATGTAAAACACCACGTTGCTCGAGTTGGTGCCCCATACTATACGTCACATTAGTAGTTAAATTAGTTGGGGTACTTGAAAACATATTGTTTTGGGAAGGGAGCGAGAGGCTATTGTCACATCACGGATATGACGTGAAAGGTTACTTACGAGTTGTCACGCCGCCCTGTGTCATGGCAAATAATTGATCTGTGCCGGCAAGGACATCACTGGTGGCAAGAGGCTGCCCTGTTGCGCTATCTTGTTGAGCATCAGGGGCGAAACGATAAAGTGTTGTACCACTAATAGCGAAGAGATCGGTGAACGTGTAGAACTCGGATGCCGGGTCTGAATAGCGAGCCGTCGCAATGGAAGATGGCAGTACACCTCCAGGTAGCCCCAGACGTCTTGGTAGTGGTGGACCCGAACCGAAGACGTTCTCGATGGGTGAATAGACGAGTTGGGCTTCGCCAGCAGTCTGCCCCGACGTATAGACGCCATCGACATAGCCGTTCTTCACCTGGCCCACGCAACTTTGATAACTTCCACCTTCGATGTCTATCGGCACATCTGCCTTGACCCAGAAGCGACCTGTAGACTTCGCTGGATCAACGTGGTATCGTGCAATGTTCTTACTCGAGCCCCCGAGCCGGTTAATATCTACTATGAGATACTGCAGGCCTGACATGGTCTCGGTGAACATGACACTAATAATATCGATGCCTGCGGGATTCTCTGCAACAGCATCGAAGTTGATACGCTTCCAAGATGGGTTAGAAGTCCATGATGTATCTGAGCTGCTATTGCCTAGCGAGATAAACAGCCAGTCGGTGGTGCCATCTTCCACAGCTAGCGCAAGACTGATAGTCCCATCCAATGCACTCTGACCAGCATCAAAGGTATCCACCTTTACATTGCTAGCACCGGGAAACTGAGACGAGAGAAGCGACGAAGATAGATCGTTGATCACCCAGCCGGTATTCGCTTTGCCGCTCTGCTCCTTGATGGAGCGTAAGGCCCCCGAAGTGTCAATAGAGAAGAGCAGGGCGAGGCCGTTAGCGGCCTGGAGAGCTTCAAACCTTTCTGTAGGGGAGACAATCTGCCCTTGAGCATAATTCTCCATCATCTCAGACGAATAGCTAAGCGTGAATCCAGGCGAGGCCTCGGCTTTAGCAGAGGCGTCCGTCGCCCTAGCGTCACGAAGCAACCGCCTCGATTGACTAGGGTCTACGTAGGTTATAGAACACACCAAGTCCTGGTAATCAGAAAAGTCGACCGACTTGTAAGTGAATACCTTGGAGCCTGGGAATATGAATGCCTGCAATTCGTCAAATGGTATTGCGTCTAATTGGGTGATTTGGATATCGTGCAGCTTGTCTTTGATTTGATTGATTGCAGTATCGATGCCAGTGAAGAAGTCAATAAAACCACCGGCAGAAGGGTTTTGTGAGTCGTCTCTCAAGTCGCTGCCACTTGAGACTATCTTCAGCCCTCCGGTCTGGGAAACGGAGATCGTGTATGTGTCAGTCCGCGTCTTGTCAAATACATTGCAGTCTTGGGAGGTGGCATCGAAGCATAACCACATATAGATTTTGATATGCTGCACCACTGTGATGACGCTGTCCTTGAACTTGACATCGCATCCGTAAGAAGAGACCACTTGAATTCCGCAATATGAGGCACCGGCCCAATCCTCAGACTTTCTGTCGTACGAGTACTCGAGGCGAAGAACATTGTCTCCCGATGCAGTAACCTCGGCTTTCGTAGGCTCTTGCCAGTTTTCAAGTCTCAGAGAGATATCACCCGATACAGAGATGGGATTAGCTGTAGCAGTAGGATCAATTTTAATCATGCTAGTTCCTGCTGTCGATAAGATTCTTGGTAGAAAGAATGCGCCTAGCGTATTTCGATTGATTGATATCACTCCACTTTCTTGGTTCACTTCAGTTGGGATTACCCAATTCCAGCTAAAGCTTGAGGCTCCCGGGAGCTTGTTGTCGTTAGCAGCACACAAATAGTCCAGTGTGCTAACGTTCTGTTGTTCTACTGTAGGGTCTTGGATTACCGAGCCGTTGTAGTCTTTGAGCTGTGAGACTTGACGCTCAAAAGCCGTCATCTGGAGTTGGGAAGGATCAGGGGTCTGTACCGTCGCCGATACAGATACAAGCGGCCATCCACGATCTTTTGCAGTCGTGCTGTAGATGGTTGTCCAGGATTTCCCGAGCACGTACGCCGCATTCGAGTCACTCGGTATGCCCCCTATTTGCGGAAGGTCTTGGAGTGACGCATTGTCAAGGTCGAATAGAAGCTGCTGTAAGCTAAAAGCAGTGCTTGAGAGATTCTCCAACTGCCGCTTCAGTGCTTCCCTTTCATCGGGATGATTATTAAAGTAGGGTGTGTTCAACTGTTTGTCAAGGTCCGCCATGACGAGGTTGACTTCAGTGGTGATGTACCAAGGGGTTCCTGATGGCTGGCTCCATACGTTCCAGCTACCAGGGGACCCCCAACCACTCGGCGGCGAGTTTTGAATGATAGTGAATTGTGAGCAGTACAACTTGAGGCCTACATCGCTGGCACTACTTCCAAGTGTAACCATAGGTGGTAGATTCTTTGGCAAGACACCAGGAGGGAGACCAATTTGCATCTTCACTCCGACGTTGAACAATGCTGTGGTAAGGGGGCTGATCCGAGGATCATCATACGGCGTACCAGCAGGTATGTCAAACGGGTTCACCCCGTTAGTACTCTCGATCAACTCATCAAGACTGACTTGCTTATTTGGGTTACCAGTCTGGGGATCAACAAGAAAGCACAGATAGACCACAGGTTGGCCCCCCTCACTCAAGAACTTCAGAAGCCCTGAGTTTATACTCGCTTGGGTTGTTGCTACGACAAAGTCGTACCCATACTTTTCGCTGGACAGATGTGAACCGTCAACAGGCATGGCTGATTTCTTTCTCTTTTTTTTCTTAGTGTGTTTGGGTTTAGGTAGTTGATGGTACTGGTTCTTAAGATAATGACAATATTGGTAGGGTTGAACAGAATCAAGATAGAAAAGGTTGTCAGTGCAGTGATGAGAGCGAAGTATAAAAAACGTTAGTAAAAATTAGCTAGAAGCAAGGGAGGAGGTTTCGGAGAGGCGTGACAAGGACTCACTGTCACCGAGCTATAACAAGAGTATGAGATAGTCGAGGCGTCGCTTTTTGTAGACAGAGAGAGATATCTCGAAGTCCACCAAACGACCAAAAAGCACTAAAGTACTGACTCCAACATCATACCGTACCGCTCCAGGGTTTGAGATATGTGGTTTGCCGTGAGCCCCGAATGAGGTGGTGTGTTAGTAACCTCCCAGAGGATTTCCATGGGTAGAGATCGACGCCTCTCTGTAGCATGGATTGTGATGGTTGCTTGAGTGTACCATTTCACGTCATACGGTGATTCGGCCCCCAAGAACAAGAACGAATAGTTGGACGCCAACACTATGACCTTGGAGACGCTGGCGGCCGAATATAGCAAGGGGTATATCGTAGAAAAGAAATATTCCTATGAGTAAGCTTGCATGAAGTTGCATGAACACGATACTAAATCACATGTTTAGAAGAGTAGCTTTCCACTTGTCGACGTGTGAGGAAACTCCATCCCTTGAAAAAGTAGATGTATCTACAGGAACGTAGTGGGCGCGTGTTACGACCCAAGTATAGGGTGGTGGTAAACCCTCGTTGTTACGCAAGGGGTCTGATCTAACACCAACTGATGCCTTTCGCTCATATACATTACACCTTCTTTGTTCAGGTTAGAAGGGTTGACAACACATTCGGGTTTTAATCACGTAGGGTATCTCGTCATATCATATTGTACCTTTTTGGGACGGTATTTCGCCCTCGGTTCCTCGTCTGAGCCCGTCCTCTCCCCCGCCGTGCTGTTTGTTGAAGCTCGCAACGGGACATGTGAAATGGAGTCAAAAGGGTAACATGGCTTGCCTTCTTTTGTGGGAGCTGGATAGCTGTTCGACATGGAGGTGTGAGGATGCAGTGTCGCCTGGAAATACCAATCATGACGATACAAATATTAGATATGGTAGATGGTATAATACTTGATCTATAAGCTATGGTTAAGGTTCATGATTGGTAGAGCCAACGCTCATCAAAGGTGGGGGTTAGGTTCCATGTACTATCGATCGACTAATATTGTGGAACAACACGCATACCCTCTCAGGGCCGAGCCAACTGCTGGAGTAACCAGCCAAGCCCTATGCCAAGAACCCAAGTTCGGGGCCTATGGGAGGACCAAAATACAAGGATAGTCTGGGCTATAGTAGCCACTACTGTTCTATGCGGCAATAGAAACTTACTAGGTTAGTAGATTATGTTGCATCTACCACTGGTGATCGTACTGAAGATTACCATGCCCGTTGTACACCAACTAGAGGTTCATGCATAATTTGGTAATCTAATTTCTAGGCCTGCATATGACGTCAATTTTCTCTCAATCATGGGGTGATAAATGTTTAGCTATCCCTGTACTACATCTAGCTAGATACAGCACCATGGAGGGGGGGGCTCTTTGAGGGGTTGTTTGTAGGATACCTGGGGAAATGGTCGGATACTGTAGCGAATAGCTTGGCTGCATAGCTCAATCTTGTATATTGTTATAAAATGGATGGTCCTACGTACTGTGGCCACTATGTACGGGAATGCTACTTATAGTGGGGAATCTATATGTGCGGTCATGTGACAGATACGATATGGATATCCTAGGCTGCATGCGCGAGTTGCCTTCGGCTTGCTCCATCTGTGGACAAAAGTACCCTACACACCGGCAAAGTGGAGGGGGTAGATTCATTACGCCTAAGTTTCGCTGAGGATTTTGACAGCTGATAGTCTGAAAAGCACACGTTTGGGTCAAGTGGTGTCGATGAGGTAGATAGATTCGGCTCTCCCTGGCATGGGAGGAATTCTTGCCCTGTAGTGAGGCCTTCTCGCCTTACTCATAGAGTCAATAAGCTAATGCAACGCTCATATACCTTACTACTTCAACGTATGTGACTATGGTAAGGGGCGGTGTCGACAGGCGACCAGTCCATTCTACTAGTCTTAAGGTTAGTGATATGTGGGTATTCTATATATATTTACGTGGAATACGGAATTCCTACTAGGCGATCCCTACTCATAACATACAAAACAAATAATTTTTATTATGCACAGAGAAAGTAGTCAATGATATATACTTAGACATACAGAAAACGCATAGGCACAGCTTTGACGCAGCTTTGATGCAGAGTTGACGCATGTAAAAGCCAGATGGGCGAGTCGGCAAAGTGCCGTATGCCATCCAATTTAAATATTGATCTGTTAATTCACTGGCGATCGTTGATGTTCTGCTTGACCTAGGGAATATTGATTTCGTATTAGTGAGGACCTTGCGAGCGTCCTTGATCCTAGAAGCATCCTAGATTGATCCCTTCCCTCGGTAATGCCGACCCCTGCCACCATACCAGCTGCTCCAAGTTTTAGGCTAACGGCGATTGGCCTGACGAAAGCCTGAATCCTGTTGACTATATGCTAGATACTAATACGAACCACCTATACAACCTACTAGGTTAGTATACACCTCTATGGTGCCCTTGTCACCGAGCGGATGCGAATATCCCTCACACAGCCTTAGGATTACTTAAGAGAACGGTTTGCGAGCTATGCATCTTTTCATTTTTGGCATGCCGTGTAATTGAAGGCACTGCAGACTACAAAAGTACAATATTGCGATGTCGCGCTACCCGCCAAATTTTGGAGAGAGCCCTGATGGTGAAAGTTGTTGAGCCAATGAGGCAGGCATACACTACGTCATGATAAGTAGCATAGGCGGCATGTGGGACGCCTGTGAGCGCCATTTGATGGAGGCGTCTAGACCTAATCAGACGTCGCGCTTGGACGGGTTGGAATAGGCTGATTGCGATGCGAGGAAGGGAAGCTCCAGGGGTTTGGCTCTTATTGTAATTGATATTTTCGTGTCTTCTCGATGTTCAATTCAAAGGAGGTGAACGCAGTAAGGTACGGTAGTACTAGTAGTAGATGCCGTCGGCACGCCAAGACCAAGGCGAATAGACTAGATTATGAGCTTCATTAGGTGGTCAGGGCGTGAAGCCCCCCCTGTTCATATCCACTCTCTCGGGTCCTTTACGGCTACTCCTATCTAGTCTAATTACATATACTCTACTTCACCTAATAATGGTGGGTTTACGTGTGATCTAGCCGTACGGTGCAACTGAGGAGAGGTGATTGGGCAATTTAGGTGTTGAGCTATACTGTTCGAATAGTCAGCTGGGCTGGATGACCTTTTCTCTGTCTCTCTAGAATGGAGCCTTTTCTAGGCTCCTTCCAGGCCGGTGTTGCGCGCGATCATCGGACCTGCAATGCCTGTAGATGGCGCAAGGTACGAAACATGTGTTCTATCTGTAAGCTTCAACCTTGTTGGGTTAACTAACGTTAATTAGGTGCGCTGCACCTCTTCTGGGAACGGCACTGCTTGCGCTAGTTGCGGGAGACTCGGTCTAGCTTGTTCCCTTAATGGCCACGATGATGAGAGCTGTGGGAACGTTGGCGACCCTCTGAGCCCACCTGCTCCCCAGCTTGGACGGCCGCGTCGTCTTAGGGGCCCGAGGGCTTGCATTCCCTGCCGGCGCAAGAAAGTTCGGTGTTCGGGTACTTCTCCCTCATGCTCCGGTTGTCAACGCCATAATCGACAGTGTGTGTACTCTGAGCCTATCCCACCAGTGCAGATGACATCACCTCACAGTACATCCACGGAAGGCGATGAACATATCGATATTATCAGGAATCTTGACGATCTTGTCGACGTCTACTTCGACAGGGTCTATCCGCTGCCGTCCCACGCTTTTCTACACCCTGCGAGGACGAGAGAGAGATGTCGGGAGGGCAAAGCCGACCAAGCCTTGGCATATGCCATTTGTGCTCTTGCTACGTGGCATTCTCAGCCGGATCAGGATGCACGAGCGCGGGCCGACGCCTGGAGCAAGACGGCTGAAAACAGAATTTTACGCCATTTAGAATCGCCGACCATCTCCCGACTTCAGGCGCTTCTGCTCATTATCAATTACCAAATGCAGGCTGGGTTATTCCAGCGTGCTTTCATGCTCATGGCAACAGCGGCGAGGTATGCAGCGGCCATGCGTCTAAACCACGAGCGCCCGGATCTTGACCCGATCACTCAAGAAGTACGGCGGCGAATCATCTGGTCACTCAAGATTATAGAGAGATACTTCTCGGTCGGACTACCGGAATTCGAAGCTTGTCACATAGAGACCATCTATCTACGCTTTCCATGCCCCGAATCGGAATTTGGCTGTGACGTTTCGGGCGGCGACGATGGTGCGTATTCTTTATTCGTACGTTTGGAACTCGTCCGGCGCGACATCATGAAATTGACTAGAGCCGTCTCGCTTTGTGAACAACCTTATAATCCTCTAACGAAACTGATCGCCGACCTGAAGGGGGATTTAGACAAGGTTGCACTGCAGTTATCCTCCAATGCTAGCCACGCATCGTTGTCAACTTCGGTAGACGGAGATGGTAACCACTTATCGATACGGCAAGTCTTCGCGCACATCTCCTTTCACCAAGCCAGTTGCGATTTACACCGAATACTTCTCAAAGGTTATCCTGAGGCAGCCCCGCGCATTGTGCTGGATGCGGTAGACGAGGCACACACAGAAACTGCGCAACATGAATGCCTTAAGCATGCTTCCGCCATTGTTCAGATTTTGACGAATCTAAATCACAATAGCAAGAGTGCGCTATTACTCGAGTTTGACACTGCTATCTGCACCTACCATGCGGTGCGGCTAATCCTCTTCATTGCTCGATCCGGTCACAATATAGACGGGCCAACACCAGAATTTGCAGCTAGCCGAGCTGACCTCTGTCTTGTGGCCATGAGGCGGTTTTTCGCCCATTCGGCCTTAGCCCAACCGATTATCGACGACATAGAACGCCTAAAAAAAGGGCTGACGCCTGAGGAAGCTGTGGTGGGCGGTTTGACGTCCCCGCCTGAATTTCAGGAAGGACGTAGGAATATGGAACAGCAGCTTTCTGAAGCGGCTAAAGCAAGGCAGAGATTGGCAATTCATAGCTTGTTGAGGCGAGCCGATTTCACCGACGAAGACGAAGGGGGTTAGTGCTCGCCTACAGCGCTCGGGGAAGTATCCCCTAGCAAGACGAAATAGTCTCCCTCCTAACCAAGCGCCATGCTAGTCAGTAACATATCATAACGCCGGTTACTATTAACTATATTGGATCAAACCTCCCGAATGCCGGTTTCGGTTGGGGCTCTTCTTATTCACTGCCAATGGTATCTATACAGTCTCGGTCGATTCAATTAGAAGCTAATATGGATGTAGTATCTCAGCTATAACCTACTACAGCCTTAGAAAGTTATGCTGATACCAACGTTATGTTTAAAAGGCGCAAGTCCTCCGTTCTTGAGCTACTACCAACCCAGAAATTATATAGGCCTTTTTCAACATGCCACTCAGCATCGATGAAGTAACCGAGCTCGTGTATGGGCACTGATAAGACTACCTGTCTCGACTCGCCGGGTGCAAGCTCTATCTTAATGAAGCGTATCAGTTTCATCACCGGGAACTCAATTTCTGTGACAACAGGCCGGTAGTACAGCTGGACTACCTCTTTACCACTTCTGTCGCCTATATTAGTCACTGTCACTGTCGCTGCCACCGTGGTATTATCGTGCTTCGCCACCCTAGGCGCAGAAAACTCGAACTCTGTGTAACTCAATCCGAAGCCGAAACGAAGCGGCGCATATCTCGTCAGTTGCGGCCAAAACCAGTCGAATCGCCCGGTTCCCGTAAACCCGCCTTGCTCGTCGGATGGAAGGTAGTCATAGGCTACAGGGAATGCGCCCTGTGCCTCGGGGAACGTCATCGTCAGTTTCCCGCTAGGATTTACGGCCCCGAATAGAATCTCCGCTACGGCATCGCCGGTGAATTCCCCCTGAATCAGGGTGGTCAGAATCGCGCGCGAGCGCTTGCTCGATTCGTTTAAAAGGAATGTCTGGGCACCGCTCAGGACTAATACCGTCAGTACGCCTGCATCAAGTACCGCGTCGAGGAGCTTCTGTTGCATTCCAGGGAAGCTGAGATCTGGATGACTGAAGCCCTCGCCATCTGTCCGATTGACGGACACGGCACTCGTGTCTTGCGCGCTCCATCCGGACCCAACTACGACCACGGCAACCCCAGCCTTCTTAGCAGCGTCTACCGCATCAGGAATTCCAGATGTGTTTGTAGAGGTACTGAAGACCTCGACGCCAGCGACATACTGAACATTGCCGGCGCCTAACCTCTGCTCTAGACTCCTGCGAATGGTACCACCGTACTTATATTCCGAGGCGTTGTTCGCAGAGTACGAACCGCTATTGAGCACGTCCGCGTAGGGCCCCAGAACAGCAATGCGCGTAGTGTTCGCGTGCAGGGGAAGGGTCCCATCGTTCTGCAAAAGCACTATAGCCTCGCGGGACACATTCCGGTTGATCTCGAGATGTCGATCCGACCTCAGGGTCTTATTCAACGCACCGACCGATGGCAAGGGAAGGTCAAATGTCCCAGTTGCAAATTTAATCTCGAGTACAGCTTTCACAGCCTCATCAATCATGCGTGCGACTTCGACATCATCCACAGAGTCAATTAGAGTAGGAAAGACGGCTGTTCCTGCAGGATTGAGTTCATGTTCGAGTCCTGCATAGAGAGCCTTGAGGCCCGCATCAGCGGCTGACTTTGCGACCTTAGATTGCGTGTACAAATGGGGAATGGCGATTGCGTCGGACATTATCAAGCCTTTGAATCCCATAATACCTCGCAAAACCTTACGCAGCATGTACTTATTCGCTGTCATGGGGACCTGGTCCACGGTGGCGTATGAAACCATCAAAGATAGCGGGTTGGCGTCCCGGAATGCTCTGATGTATGGCGCGCCAAGCTCATTGAAGATATAATTAAGACCCCCGTGCATACTTGCTGTGTTGACGCCGCCACTGCTCTGGCCGAACACGAAATGCTTGATTGTAGTCGCCACTTTGACATAGCCACTCTCATCTTTTTCTTGCATGGTGTTGATGTAATGAGTAGCGAATTCGCCGACGTGATATGAATCTTCACCATACCTATAGGCATTGTAAGTGCTCAGCTCGCTCTTTGGGTTCGATTATGATTAGGGGACTAACATTTCGCCGTTTCGGCCATTTCTAGGATCACGGGCTAAGTCAACCTCAGGAGAAAGCACCCACTTGACCCCCAGCGCAAGATTCTCGTCTCTAATAGCAGCAATAGCTTCCTGGTAGAGAGGGATGTTCCAAGTTGCACCCATGGCACAGGTGCCCGGGAATAGGGTGCCGCCAGCAGGGTATATACCGTTTACCGAATCTGTAACGGTAATGAAGGGGATACCGAGACGGCTATTATTAAGTTGTGCCGTTCGAATTTGATTTGCCAGTGGTAGCACTTCCGATGCGTAATTTAGTTGTGACCCGAAACCTATTATCTAATTAGTCGTTGTGGTCCCGTATCACCGCCTTACATTTGGGCTACAGTTAGGATTGTTCATACCGATCTGGCCGTTCTGAGTTTCAAGCGTAGTGGCTAAGGCCGTTTCATTAAATGATGGCTTGCCGTCCACCCGATTAAACAACCGCCGCGCACCGCCGAGCTGACCTACCTTCTCTTCCCATGTCATTAACTTGAGGAGGTCTTCGGCACGCTCCTTGGGAGTGTAAGAAGGATTTTTATACAGCGAGTCACCACCCTCCTGTGCGACGACAAGTGCGCTGAGCAACAACTGTAACCTGACCATTGTGTCGACGAAATTGAAATGAAACCCGGGCGAACTAGATACTCAAGTTCGATGCAGGTTATTATATGGCAACTCTACGCTTTTCATGGGAATTTCCGAGACGGGACTAAGGGTGCATATTTATTCACATCCTGTGATTGCTCAATGTAGTTCTCTACATAACATCATGCTGTTATTTCGAATCCAACTTATACATAACTCCCCATCAATTCAACTACAGGATTAGGTCTCTTTTTAGTGTGGAGTTGCAGTGAGCGTAGTTTTCGTGCATGAACATCGTCTAGCTGCTTCGGATATCGGTCGGAAGGCCATATGAGGTAGGGTGTGATGGAACTTATATGATAAATTAGGATTCCGGCGCGCAACAATACGAATTGCGTCATTTTACCCCGGATTTCGCGACTTCACTTATCCACTGCTGCAGGTGTCTGCCAGGCGTCAATAGGCAGGCATTAGGTGGCTGGCTCCTTTTGACCAGCCGCTGTAGAGCGTCCCATTTCGCGTTAGGGCGCGAGCAGGGGGGTACGCACGGATCAAAACGACTCCTATCTCAGCGAGAGTCCATGATTGTAATGGAATAGAAGCCCAGGTATTATCGGACGAGGAGTTGAATTTGAAAAGGGCGGAGAGGCGGATGAAGGACGCGATGCACCCGCTACGTGGGAGGAATCAGTAATTTTTTTCGGGTCGGGAGATGTCGCGTGAATGAGTATGCTTACATCGAACCTATCAAGACACCACCCAAGCAGATTTTTGGCGAAGATCAATCTGGAGACTCCGGGTGGCAGGATGAGTACGACCCCGTCATGAATAACGTTTGGAGGGCCGACCGGCGGTAGTAGGTGAATTGGTTAATTTAATGTCCATTAAATTTCTAAACTTGAGATATTAATCCGTCGTTTCTTATGTAGGAGACAGGGCGCATGGTCTGATGAACTTCTCTTTGCTACCTACTACCATTATTAGGCGTGTATAACAAGGGCATTACAAGAATAAACAAAGCTATTGCGGCTCTGCGTCTAGTAACATCATAGCACGTGCTTACTTGCGCTAGATATCGGATCATTCCGTCGGGCCCGCGAAGCCATCTCCATACCATGATTTTTGAATCGAATCAGACCTGCCCTCGGAGACTGAGCATTAGCACTAGCCTCCCTACAACACTCTATGTAGGGGTCGCACAATTTACGGTTGTCGGTCCGCTCGCTCTAAAGGGTATAGCCGCAAAGTATTGAAAAAGCTAGTAGTTTCTGCCTGTAAGTTACAGGCAGAAACTATGTTGTTCCCGAAGAAAAAATCGGATATTACATTAGAGTAAGTGTAGTATGTAAAATAGTGGGTGGGCATGATTGATTTGAACAATGCAGGTCAGAGTAAATAATACAGAATATATCAATACCTTATCATTGGTAGGCGAATAACCTAGGCACATTATGTGATACATATACTGTATATACATACAATACACGTATCACGTATGTTTCTACAAGATAATGCACAAATATATCCTGCATAGTAATGTACTATTAGTGGGTACCTAGGTAGGCTTTAGCACACAGGTCATACGCGACGAGACACGGCTCAGGAATATATATTGCGAGACGCGTATACACCCTACTGTAATTACATTAGATACTACACTGTAATATGCATGCTACAATATATTTAGGTAAGTATAATTATCTGATATGCCTTCAACGTGCCCAATAGACATAGGTTACTCAATCACGTTGATTCAAACGATGGGCTTCGGCAAAGGCGGCACAATCGCAATATCACACCGGATAGAAACGAGTGGCGTATGGACTGGGCCAATTGCTCACTGCTACTAGTGTTATCAATGCGTTAGAAGCTACCTAATTTCATAGTGACAGGTTGGTGGACAGGCGCTGGTAGTGCTTTACGGTGTGTCATGACCCAAGTATGGGGCGGGGAGGTGATAAACATCTGTTGTTACGCGAGGGGTCTAATCCAACAATAAGTGATACCTATGTACACGGTAGCTTCTTCGTCCCAGGCTAGGAGGTGTGACACGGTGTCTACAGGCCGTAATTTAAATAAGTGTTAGTTATCCTCTCAAGGACGCCTTCAATAGTTTGTCCCGTGGTGCCGATGTTTAATCTTCCAAAAATGGTGCACTCTATTCCCTTATTTGTCTATCGAAAGCCCGGCACCACACCGGAGCAGTTTCAAGCCTACTATGAAGAGAAGCACATCAAGCTTATCAAAGAACTTGCAGGTGACGATTTCCTGGTCTCTCACACTCGCCGCTACGTTCACCGCACGAGAGGCAAGGGAGATACTGAACGCAACACTGATTATCCTGCCACGGTGTTCTTAGGAGAGCAAGCTGATTTCGATTATGATTGTTGCTCGGGGCTGATATTTTCGGACTCTGCTGCGCTGTACGCATTCAAGGAAACCTTGGCCCAGGCGGAGAATGCCACGCGCATTGCTGCTGATGAGGGAAATTTTATTGATCGTTCAAAGTAAGTTGCTCCGTCGTCCAATTTATAGCCTCAGTCATCCTCAATCCTGTGCTCCTCAACCTCATCTATTATACCATCATCATTTGAATTTGGTCACTCATAATGAAGAAACTCATAGGCTGCTTATTGTAGGCTTAGGACAGACTCGAACTACAATGAAGCGAGTGTAACAGAACAAAGAACGGGCTATTTCGCTAGCAGCTGCTGTGTCATCTGAGAGTACGGGTCGTTTGATTTGAAGCGTTCTTAGTGGTATATTGGTATCATTGTGTCGAGTGAGGTACTATTTGAAAACGAAACTTAAGAGTACCAAGCGTTGTGTATCCCGCAAACCATAATAATAGCCACTGACTGCTTACATCCCAGCAATTGTCCATTCTTCTTCCAAAACTATCAGCGAGATTATGGAATAGGGTTCGAAAAAGAGAAGAAAAGAGCTAATGCTGCTTGACTGTCAGCATATGAAGGCGGTCGACCCTGCCCGTCCCCCACAGTCTCTCATCATTGTGTTTTCAGAATATAATTAGTCCCCATCACATTCCCTCCTGGTCTGCATAAGCGCGATATCTCCCATCCGTATTTACGGCCAAAAGTAGCTGGAAGCATCTCTGAGAACGCCTTCTATCTCGTGTTCTAGCCCGACTCCGTCATAAGTCAAAATCAGATTATGTGACGCAAAATCGGTCGAGCGAAATTTCACTCGATTGCCATCTACATCAGTCATCTGTTTTGCAAACTCCTCAATCGTGTCGAAAAATGCTTCAGCCGTGCCAGCCTGAATGATTAATGGAACTCTGGTCAGGAATGAGTGGTGCAAGGGTGAAATATAAGCGAGCTCTTCCGAAGTCAGCTCGTGCTTAGGAAAATAAGCCTCGGCACCCCACTGAAGCAACGGAGCAGTCAAACAGTCATTTGCTGCGTTCTTGCTCGATTTGTAATCTTCTCCGGCGTGAGGTGTTACGTACACCCAAGGAGACCAGACGATAGCGCCGCCAGGTAGCGGGAGGCTGGGCGAGGTCTCCAAGTGTCTCAGTAATGCAACCGCCAAGTTACCCGCCGCAGAATCACCAGAAAAGATGAAATTGTGTGGTTTGACTCCCAATGATAGAATGTAGCTGTAAAATGTAACTACGTCTTGCAGAGCAGCCGGGAAACGGGTAGCGTCGTCGACTGAAGGGCGATATTGTGCGAAAAAGGTTCAACTTGCCATCAGGTGTTGAGACATGGCTTTGGAAACAGTCCGCCCGTACATCTCCTGTCCGAATGCCAGAACAAACGCACCACCGGGGAAATGCAGCACCACATTTTCCTCGTCAAGGTTCGGCGACCCTTCGTGGAGCGGGCCCGGGTACCACAGTCAGCCCACAGGAGCCGGTTTACATACACTAGAGGTCAATATGCTGGAATACAGGTTTGCAGCCGTCCGTTCTGCGAGAGAATGACGCTCCTTCGCTTTCTTGTGCTCCGTAACCACAATGGACATTGCGTTAGACTTAGTCTCGGTATAATACACAAGAAGCTGTCTGACTACCGCATTGATCATGCATTGCTTTAAGCTCCATTCCGGAAAGGGGCGAGCTGATTTTGGGCCGTAGCGCACCAGGAGCCATGGCAAAATAATGAGTGATCTCAAGATGTGAAAGGTAATGAAGACACTCTTCAATGGCTGATTCGCCCATATGAGAGCCTGACTTCAAAGTGCAAGCAACTTAATAGGCTCGAGTGAGATATTGAATGAAAGGGGGAAACAGCCTTTGGTTCTTTGGCCGAGGGATAGAAAAGCTAGAGCGAGATTTTCAATAAACCAAATGGGGGCGGGATAGCTAGTAACGGCGGCTTATGCCCCTTGAAAATTGAAGTGAGACTTCATGAAGAAAATAAACTGCCATGAAGATTTGCTGCCCCTGGTTCGTTCGGTATGCTGCCGGCCGATTAAACAGTGGAGTAGAAACTGAGTCTTTGAAGGCTGCCTCTTAGCATGCATAGGTACCTCTAATACACCACCACACTACTCTACCCTACAGGACTATCCTACAGGATACATGCAGCTAAATTTCAGCGAGTAAGTTGGCAAGTTGAATTTTATAAGGTATAGTCGTGTCTCTCCCCTGCTGTATACCTTTTACCTCTTTTACGCCAATTACAGGTTTTGCACACAGGTTGGTTAGTTTAAATATATATATTAGGAAAAGCATAAGCCTTTACTTAAATTTTAGCAGTGCGCTATACACAAGCTAGCTATTACTATACTATTGTAGTAATATTAATTTCTAACCCTGTTCGTATATCATAGTTGAAAAGCAGCACTCGGGCGCCAGGAAAATATAATCTGGCCAAAACACGTCTCCGCACCTCCATCTATCGGATCTGTCTCTGCCCAAACAGTGTACGAATACTACGCTTCAAGGTCCATACCGTTAGTTTAAGTGTAGGCTACTGAATAATACACACTAGACCAACTTGCTCAAACGTCGACTGTTCATTCCGGGACCGACACTCTATGAACACCCTTCTGTCCTTATGAGGAGGGATCTCGATGTGCGCTTCCTCATCTTCAAGGAAAAACATCTCCACATACATCCCATGTCACGCAGAGGTGGGTCTAATAGACACAGTATATAGAGGGATCGGAGGAACTATAGACCGGATGATCCCTAGTATATATAGGGCTGTTTTCTACACTAATGTACAGCTGAGAACTTAGACCTGAGATCATCTGAATAAACTACTATCTGATCGCTTCTGGTGAAAGCACTAGTCAATTCCTTCCAATAATCAATATCCACTTCTCCGCGAGATCCCACATTGAGACACTCCAGATGCAGGCATAGCTTCAGCGTCGACTCGCGTCAGTGCCTAAGCTTAGGACGATCGGCTATCTCGTCAACACCTATTGATACCGTGAATGTAGCCCGTCATGATACCTACAAAAAAAGTCGTCGGTATAGTTGTAGCACGGCTGCCTGTGTTGCCAGAAGGTAGGTTACGAGGTAGTGCCTCCCCCTATATGTATGCATATATGTATATACGACAAAACAGAGAAATCGGTGCTAGTAGTAGGTTAGGGACGAAGGGGTGGGGGGCGAAGGGAGTTTCATCCCTTACCGCAGCAGCCACATCATGTAGCCAGCTCGGCTTAACGGCCAATGAAGACAACAGAGCCTTGTTCTACAGGGGTACCATTTTATGTACCAGTTAGGTACATCACATTCTGTCAAGTATAGGAATTCATTAATTATTACACTTGCAGGCTCAGTTGTTTGTGGCCCCTAACTCTCCGAAATTTTGAATTTCTACTACCACATCAACTAGATAGGTACCGGATAATTGACCACTTCAGTTAGCTAGCAGTCACTTGCAAGATGCTAACATCATGATATTTCTAGATAATAGTTATTGTTTTTCTCTCCAGTTTTTTAAACTCTTTTTCGACCGCCCATCCTGGTGCTTCGATAACGGTTCCTATCTCATCTATCTTGTAGGTAAGGTGGGCACGGCCTTGTTCAAGTAGTTCTCCTGATGTTTCTCCTCGTTTTTCTAGAAACTGGGAGAAATAAAAGCAGCCAACACGACGATAAGTCCACGGCTTATCCGCCGCGGGACTGAGAACTATACCCTGAACATAAACAAACGAGCTTCTTGGAGTTAAAGGGAGCAGAAAAAAGGGCATTGACTTGTTGTTACGGGCTTGGTCTGCACCAACACTCCTCTTTCCCCTGCAACAGCGATAATCCGTGCCGTAGTCTGACCAGTCGTCAAACTCCAGGTCGAAATAGCTAAAGATATTGAAGAACGACTCATACAATGGCAAGAACTCGCCACTGGCATCCTGTATCAGGCGATCTGGCTCGAGTTTCATAAGTGGTCCCTCAATGATAATAAACCCGCTTTGGACCGACCCAAAAACATCCGACGTTGTGCGTTCAGTCTCTGCCGTGATGAGTCTAGAGATCTCCCGTCCCGAGCAGAATTTTTCGTAGCCGAACTCTTTTTGAACCGGAGTGGATGCCCAAGACCAGCTTGGAGCAAGCTCCTCTCCTGGGTCCGATGGGAAAGACGAGTCTGAGTACCAATAAAGCGAGCTGAGCAAATCAAGCTCCCAGTGACCAGCAAAATATCGCGACCCGATCAACTTGTGAACCACTGCCGCGATACCAGACAATGCAGGAAGCCTGTCGCGACTTTTGGTAAGATCTGTCCCCGAGTAGCGACTGACAATACCCCTGTACCATATATCAAGAAGATCCCGAGCTCCGTTTATCGAGGAATGATCCCGAATCTTTGACCACGTTTTATTAGGAAATTGATTTTATGATTTTATGACAAATTTTATGTCTTGACTTACTATTTGGTTACGAAGTGTTCTTCTCGTATACATGTCTTCTTTCTTATATACGCTTGCTGATTCGTTTGTGGCGATATTCCAACAATACGTAGCAGATGCATAGCCTTTTAAACATTGCCATATTATATTATTGTCTGTAAAGTACAATATTCTTCGAGACTAAGTTATCTTCATTAGTGCGTTGCCAGCAAAGGGAAGGATATGCGTACTAGGAGACGCTCTTGGACAACCCAGCCGCGATTGAAGAGAGGCGAAAACTCGATTTGATTATCGAAATGATTTTCATGGACGAGGTAAAACCGGCGGCCAGTTGGAAACTTGACTTTGGGTGGAAAAATCTCGACAGAGTTCTTTTTAGCTCCGAACAACCCTCCTGAGCTGGTAGACCCAGCAACCGCTATGTTGCAATCTGCATCTCTATAGATATAGGCCATGAGAGGACATTGTTCTGCCCAGTCCTTTTCACCATAATCGCCTTGAATAATGCAGAGAGAGTCAATCCAGATGTAATGATAGCCGAGATCAACGACTACTTGGAAAATATCAACGAACTTCTTGCTAAATTGTGGGTCGTATAGTGGGATAGTGACCTTGAAGCCTGAATAATTTTCGGGCGTCAAAGTGAGAAACTTTTCAGTGCCCCAGCGGTGGCTGACGGAGATATAACGAATCTCGCTCGGGTTAATCAACTCTTTTGTCTCCCGTAGCGTAGCCCGCAGTACGTTGCCGTCGCCGGTAACGTGAATTAGTCGGGAAGGCAGAAACTTCGCCTGATTAGGGTTTATTTCCCCTTCGCACCGCCAATGCTCATGTCCACTATTTCCCAAGCATTCATATAACCAAGTACGAGCATGCGAGGCAGTCTCAAGGGACCACATCTTCTTAGGTAACTCGCGACCTTCATCTGTCAACAATGTTAGATCCCGTAGGAATCTTGGTAATCCTTAGAACGTCGTACATATTTCGGATTTAAAAGTAAATGAAGCAACAGTAGCGTCGCGCTCCAAAACTTCTATCTCGTTGGTAAGGGTAGGTGAAGCTCGTAATGTGCATCCTCGCTCTGGATTCTCTCGACTTTTAATTAGAGAATCAAGGGAGAGGTGATAACAGATGTAGCAAGAGCCGATCGATGCAGGGCGCCATTGATATCTTGTTCCCATAAAGTTAGGGTCGCCGCGTCCGGGCCAAATCCGTCGCAAGCCGCCTAGTAGGTTATTGCCTACACCATCATCAACTGGCCTTATGTCATCTTGTCCATCCACCTTGAAGTGGTCTGAAATGTACCTCATAATCCATGCCTCGCAAGGTTCACAAAGCCCGTCTGTCATAAAAGTTGAATTGTAGAACGCGAGGTATAATGACCGCCCAACACAAAAGTCTAAAAGATTCACGTAAACGCTGTGAAGAGGAACGATTGGCCGAGGATTTCCGGTATCTACAGTAATTCGTGGGGTGGTAGTTAGATTGGTTAGGCGGCATAATCATTTATCCATGCCGAATTTGTCTCTCCATATTATATATGGGTCTTCCACTTCTCCCCCACGCCTCCGCGCTTGGCATGGCTTGATGTATGTTAGTAGCGTACACTGCGGTATGTGTAATTGGGTAAGGTAAGTCAGCGATTGTAGACTCCGACTGCCGATTTACATATATATAGAGTACTTGTATATGAGAGACGCGACTATTTTCGTGAGGTGGTATTTGAGCCCAATGCATAGATGATTAGCTAGTCACACAGCAAGGGCAATAGATCTACTATATTATGAGCAGAAGGAGGAAACTGATGATCATTTCGAGTGGCCTGTAGTTTATGTTGCCGGAGTTGAACCATGAAGCGGTGTGTCACCTGGCAATCAACTGCCAATCAACTGGCCACCTTTCGCTGTAACTCCTTGACCCCTTTATCTCTGACAAGCGCTTACAATCTTATACAAACTACTCCCAACTTCTACACTACAGCATTTCCACATCCCCTAGATCCGCACCAGTCCCAACTAAGGAGAGATGCTACAGATAGGGAAGTTGTCGATCCTGTGTCCCTCGGGGAATCTCATAAAGTTAGAGAACCACTTGATATCTTTCCAATGGAGTGAGATATCGCTAGGGTGGCAATTAGTGACTAGGACTGATTGTTCATTCGGTTTGCCTAGCTGAACAGACGGGTCGTCCTGCTCGGCAGTGTCTGCATTCTCATGTCGGCCACCCAGGATATGGGCACTCTCGTGGAGGAAAATCCTTGTCATGTGTGGGCGGAGAGAGGTGCTAAATGAAGCAGCGAAGACGTGAAGTTTGCGATCCCACGGCTGGTGAACCGGGAAGAAGGAGGATGCAAGTACCGAGGAGCGAACATCGAAGGGTATATGCAACGGCTCATGTTCGAACCCGAGCTGGAAGGCTATTGGGCTTGTGTCCGGTTCGACGAACTTGAACGTGACGCCGATGTTATGACAGTTCCATACCTCAAGTGCGACCTGGAGAGACTTGAGAGCATAATCGGCATCGTCCATGGTACGGCCCTTGGATAAAAAAGAGTCATAGTCGATGCTGTATTTGATTTCCGAACCAAACTTCCAGCGGCTGATAGTTTCATTTCTACCCCTATGAAGTTGGAGGTTAGCGCTACCTCGTTGGATACATCCCTGCGTGAGGCAGTAGAAACTGATCTTCTCGGGACAGGGCTTGATCTTGCTGCCAGTGCTCGAAGTTTCCCTCGGCGGTTCTTTCCAAGGCAGATAGTTCTGACGGGTAGTGATGGCATGGCCGCGGCCGTAGCCGGAGAGATAATCCGAGCAGCCCACATCACCGGCGAACTGTTCTTGGGCGCTCTCCTGCCCAGCAAGCGAGGCCCCTTCAACACAGTACAGGAGCTCGGCTGGCTCTGTGTTTGCTGCGCTCGGCTGGCCTATGGCACGGTTGAATACAGGGTTATCCCCGCTGCCGTACTGTTTATTCCGAGGAATTTCTCGCCTCTCTTCTTGCCCCAACTGAGTTGGGTCGGTGGTCGCCTCGTGCCCATTGCCCCGGTTCGAGGCAGACTCGGACTCGACGGTGCTATCGGTTGCGGTCGTACTGTCGCCTTCTTTGTTGGCGTCCAACTCGACAGAATGCTCAGTGAAAGAATACGACGCGGACTATACAATAAGAATAAGTAAGCATTAAGGCCGTCCTGTTTTATAGAATGGGGCAATGCATTCGGCCCTAGACTAAAGATAGAGAGCTTTCTGCGGATAGGCTCCGGGGTATTAGGGGTTGTCAATCGGACTCAAGGGTGGTTTTTGCTTCGGGGTATGACGTACACGATGGAGACAAGGAGTTACTACAACATAGTAGCTAATTAGTTGTTTATATCACCGAAAAAGGAACATTTAAAAACAGAAGGGCGGGCATATTGCGCCGGTTGAGTCGAGTAAGGTTAAAGTTTAGTGAGGGGGGAGGAGTGGGGGAAAGAGTTGTCTCACGACGGATGTACCCACTACCTGCCATAGTGGAGAAATTGGGTGTTTGAGATGCGGTTTTCTTAAGTCGTTTTCGGTCTGGGTTTTCGGATGAGATGGTCGTCGATAGTCAGGAAAATCGTAATGGGCAAGGAGTGAGAGAGAGCTGTGAGATATCTACCACCTTGGTTAAGCAAGTGCCCAGGTAGGTATCTACATATGCGCGTGCAGCATCTGAGCTATCCGATAATCGCAGACCGCAATTGCCTTTGCAAACTTGGTACGGATACCAAGTATACCCAACTGGCGAACACCGCCCGGGATCGGCACAGAAGGGGACTATCTAGTTCTCCCTCCACGTGGCTGCAGGCGACACCTACCGTCTGACTAAATAGTGAGCTGGGTTCGATTCCTAACAGCGCTATTGGTATTCGCTTTTACCTCATTGGTAGCGGTATTGAGAGGCGACCCACATGTGCTAGAGGGCTAAGGTTTAAATCCCGCTTCAACCTTTGTTTCTCGCTACATGAGATGCCGCCGCATGGCCACGCCGGGTAGGGTGTGAGGTGCGCCAGGGGCGCGCACATGTGGTGATGGACTACCTACCATCTGACTAAATAGTGAGTTGGTTTCGATTCCTAACAGCGCTATTGGTATTCGCTTTTAGCTCATTTGCGACATGGATCCAAGAATAGAACACATGAGACAAATCCTTTTTTCAATCACAAGAGGAGATTACATGAGTAGGTACCCTAAATGGTGGGTGGCCAATAACGGGGTGCATATGCATGCATGATGTAGGTATTATGGTTGCGGGAGCTGTTGGAACGATTTAGTTCCAGTGCTAGGTACCTGTGTTGGCCGCAAGTCGTTGCGACTCACATCCCCAGAAATGATTACCGTCTTGCCTTGGGTACAGACATAGGAGGCGGGAGTGCGCCACATGGGATCTACGGGATCTAGGCTAGCCTCAGTTACTCCGACTTGGACAAATATTAATTACACTTGGTGTTAAACCTAATACGGGTAGTCGTCCCACAATTTACCTAATTTGTATAGATCTGAATACCACCTATGCTTCCTAACATAACTATAAGCACACTTACAGCAACTTAGAAAAAAAAAGTAAGAGTTAGTATAAGTAATGTAAGCAAATGTGTGGCTATTGATGTTGTCAAGGTAATGGAGTATGTGACATGAGGAATCCACTAGGAGGGGGAATATAGGTACCCCATAGTGCCTGCCTAACAGTAATGATAATTTAAATAAAACATTGTACTACTTTTATTTTGTTTAAGTTTTTAGCTCATTCGACGTAGTTACTGATATTTCAGCGTTAATCAAGCTATACTACGATTTCGCGTGTCTCCATTCATTAGGTAATTTGTAGGACATATTGCCGTATTGGGTTTAACACCAGGCGTAATTAGTATTTGCCCAAGTGGTTGGTATTTGGAATTGGAAGACGATGTTTCGCTTCGAGATTTACGCTAAACCCAAATTAGCACCATGTGCCCAAAATTAACCCAATACATATAACAGTCGATGAGTGTAAGTCAGCCACCAGCTCTGTGAGGGTCTGTTAAAGTATTACGAAGCCTGGGACGACTACAAGGATGACATGCAGCAGGCATACGATTGCATCGCAGACCTAAAAAAGGCGTTTGCGTTGCTGGACGATAAATTGCAGTCCGTGCGGACAGCGAACCCAGCAAGCGATCTTCCGACCCGGGCGGCGGAATGCCTAACAGCCTGCACGGAAGGACTTCGGCGCCTCGAGAAGACTCTGGGAAAGCTTCATAAGGCGAATCCTAACGGTTTCGCGCAGAAAGCTCACGCTGATGCCCTCCGTCTGGTCTATCCCTTTCGGGCAAGTACCCTTGAGAAGCTTAAAAAACCCGTTCGAGATTTGATGGGGCACTTGAAGCTTGCCATACAAGTGCTACTGTTGGAGAATAGTAGAGAAACAGGCAAGACTGTCGCCCGAGTTGAAGATGGTATCGGCGGCATTGAGAGCTTGGCCACAAAGATTCATGTAACTGCGCTAGATACGCAAGTACAGACAGGAATCGCCGCCGTCGGGGTCCAAGTTCTGCTGAAAGCCGAAGAAAAAGAACGACTAAGAAAGGTGCTTAAAGCGCTCGAAGCGCCCGATCAGTCTATCAATCACGATGAAGCACGTGGGAAGCATGAGGCCGGAACCGGGGAATGGTTCTTGAAATGCCAGAATTACCAAAACTGGGTCTCCAGTCACTCTCTGCGCCTCTGGCTCCACGGCAAAGCAGGGTCTTGCAAAACCGTGTTGTGTTCTACTATTATCGAAGACGTGTAGCGCCGGCTATCGAGCCAACCCGCTTCTGTGCTTGGCTACTTCTATTTCTCTTTCTCGGATTTACAAAAGCAGAGCTACATTAGCCGCTTGCTCTCCTTGGTCGCCGAGTTGAGTCAAGGGTCTGCCGTGCACCCAAAGCTATTAGCGGCCTACGATCAGAATCCCCGAAAGAGGCCGGGTATCAGCATTCTAGAGGAGGTCTTGATAGCTCAGCTTCGGCGAAGCCGTACTTCTTACTTCGTAATAGACGCGCTGGATGAGTGTCCAGAAAGTGGAGATGAGAGAGAACGAGTTATGCAGGGACTCGAAAGAATTGCGAAAAGGAGTAGCAACGCACGAGTCCTGGTCACCAGCCGCAGAGAAACGGACATCGAGGAGTTCATGTAAACATGATCAGAGATTCGAGTAGCAATCAACGAAGAGTGTAAACGCGGATATCGATATATTCGTCAAGAATACGCTCGCCACTGACAAGAAACTACTGAAGCTCCCTGATAAAACAAAGGTGGAAATCGAACATATGTTCCACAAGAAGTCGGATGGAATGTGAGAGCCACTGTTTCGATTGTATTTCTACATAATAGCCCACAACACTGATTTGCTTCACAGGTTCCGGTGGGCTGCGCGTCAGCTCCAATCTATCCGCAACCTGAAAATACTTCGCCCCAGTTACATCTCTGCCGCATTGCATGACATGCCGCGGGGTCTGGATGAGACTTATGAGCGCATGCTGGGCGCGATTGATGAGATGTATCACGACGAAGTTCGGTTCGCCTTAGAGTGGCTTACGTTTAGCGAGAGGCCACTGTCCGTGGCCGAGTTGGCAGAGGCGTGTAGCATCCGCTTGGATGATACGAACAATCCTTCTCTCGAAGAATTTACCGATGATACTCTTGCGGGACTTCTTAGCGTTCTTTCGCCCCTGATTCTCGCTGAGCAAGGGCCGATGCCTGAAGCCCCCGACCCATGGCGGATCGCCTACCCCCTTCCGATGAAGTTCAGCCCTACGCGATACGCCCAACGTATCCGCCTCGCCCATTTCTCCGTCAAGGAATATCTCGTGTCTGGTCGCCTGCGAGCCTCTCGAGTTTCGCAATTCGCGCTTGGGGATAATGCTCATCATCATTTAGCCTAGAGGTGCTGTGCATACCTGCTCAGCTTCACAAACCAAAGAGAGATACGAGAATGGATCGATAAAGAGGAGCCACCGGAGCCTGACTATGGTGTTGAGTGGGGAAGCCTATGGGGTCAAGATTTTCTGGACGATTTCACGCCCTCCTATCCGCTATTATCCTATGTCATCCACATATGGATGAGGCACCAAGCACTCGCAGAAGACCAAGCCACCATCCCCGAAACTGGCCCCAATTTTCATCTGACGGTTATTGGGGATGAAAGAGTGAGAATTTTGTGGTTACGCTTGGCAGCTAGTAATACAAATAATGGCATCATAGAATATCTTACCGACTGGCACGATGGCACGATCCCTCTCTACTGGGCATCTCTCCTCGGATTCCATCGCACAGTGTCTATGCTCTGCGAGAGAGCCTCTTATTCAGAAGTGAATCATGTTAGCGGCCAGTATGGTACCGCAATCCAAGCCACAGCGTATTCGGGTGCAGAGAAGATCGTGGAGAGGCTGCTGCAAGCTGGCGCAATTGTCAATGCACAGGGAGGTGCGCATGGAACAGCACTTCAGGCGGCGGTATACATGGGTCACGAAAGGGTTGTACGGATACTGATCCAGGCCGGTGCAGATGTTAATATCGCGGGAGGCGACGACTGGGCGGCGCTTTGCAAGGTACTCCATGATGGAGAAGACGAGATCGTAAAGCTATTGATTGAAGCCGGTGCTGACGTTAATCCCGCGTTGTGCCAAGCCATTGAGTGGTGGAACTCCAGTCAGAGACAGATGACCTGGGTGAAATTTCTTCTGGCCAACGGCGCAGACATCAATGGGCAATTCAATGTAAGATTTGACGGCCCCAAGTGATCTATATTATGTGTTGGAGTGGAAACAGGAGATGCTGGTTTAGTGCAGATTCTACTTGATCATGGGGTCGACGTCAACGCCCAGGATGAAGAGTACGGTAACGTCCTCGCGGCCGCTTCATTTAAAAGATACGAAAAGATCGTTCAGATGCTGCTAGACAAGGATGCCAATGTCAATGATCAGGGTGGATGGTTCGGCAACGCCCTTCAGACCGCTTTATACGGAGGGCACAATAACATTGTTGGAATGCTAATCAACAGGGGCGCTGTCTGTCGGGAAGAGTGGAGAGACCGATTGTCAAAGACCCTAGTTTCTTAAATGAGATAGAAAGACTTTTTTTCGTCGTGATTTTTTTGCGGTGGGTTTTATTCGAGGAGTTCTTTTTAACCTAACCGAGATCGGGTCATCTTATCTATAGCATTCGTGCCGATGAGAAACCTGAAATGCCGGCCCCAGCCCCCCCAAAAAACTACTGTGAGTACAGTGGGACAAAAGCCCTAGTCTACAAGATTGATGTGGCTTTGATGGACTTGCCGACTTGAGTCCTGACTTTAGATAAGGAAGCCATGAAGATTTGCTAAGGGGGTAGTCTCTATGGCGTACTAATTGCCATGTTATCCAAGTCTTACGGCCGGAAGTCCTCGATTTTACACCCGTGAAAACCTGTGATACTTGATATGCTAGGAAAAATCTAAAACATTTTATCGGCTAGGAAAACCGCGTTTATGTTGTGCAAGGGACTTAGATTAAAAGATAGCCACCCTACTCGTCTAAAATACCTCTCAACCTCTGAACGTGCTTTATTCATGTTACGGCGAAGCCCCGCAAACACTGAACTGAGCTATATAATACCTTTCGTGTGTATTCCCTTCGTCTAGAAGACTGAACGCAGCGGATTATCTTTTTTTCTAGCCTATCCCTAGTATATTTTCCTGAAACGCCTGGATGACGCCGCAAACCCTATTGTGCGACCCTATTCTGCCGTGTTTGTGACTGTCTCAGGAGCTGATCTGCTTCTAGTGGCCTCCCTTTTTCATTTCCCTTTTCCTTCTTTCCCTTACTTCCATCGTGAAATTCGCAAGCAACAGTATTGAACCACCATGCTACCAGAAAGGGAAAAATAACCTGCGTCGAGACTTCGGTCGCCCATGATCAATCGTCTATTATTATAACCGCAACAAAATTCCCTATTCAAAGTATACTAGGACGCGTGGCTGTTCGATTGGGTCGATACCGATGTTTGCAACGAATCAAATCTATCGCAAAATTCTCTTGCAACCAAGGGGGTCTACGTTCGGGATAAATTTCCTATCGTCCCCGAAGCTCCGAGCCACTTCGAATTCTCTGCGGTACTTTGAAATCTTGTCTTCTTTGACTTCAGGCTTGTGGGACTGCTCAGGACTTGATTGAGCGGGCGAAGATCGGGACGTCTTTGAACTGCGCGAGCCTGCTGAAGTAGGTACCTGAGCCTGCGTCGTGGGTCTAGGAGGAGTCGCCATCTAATCACATTTGTAAGTTAGCATTGTTCAAGCTAGGGCTTCGTTAAGATCACTTCGGTATATCCCTTACATTCTGGCTGAAACGCGGTGTCTGGCCATAGTTCGTGGGTGGCTGTCTGAGGCTTGGATACTGTGGTTGCTGTCCACCATAGAATTGCATGGGCAGAGGTATGCTAGGAGCGCTCATAGGAGCAGATCCGTACTGGGAATACTGTGTCATAGGGTATATCGGTTGAAAGCCTTCCCCGCCGCCAGTTGAAGGCATGGAGGGTAAAGGGGGGAACACCCACGGCATCATTGGCTGTATCTGGTATTGCTGACTGTATTGTGATACTGGTGAAATCTGCGGTGGAGTGTAGATGGTATGCTGGGCCTTGCCTCTTCCTCGACTGGTTCTGCCGTGAGCGCTAGGTCCAACTGGTGGTATGCGGTGTTGTCCCTGTCCATTTCCCTGTTGCCAGGTGTACTCTTGTTGGTTATGCTTAGGTTGGTGTTCAGTAGGGCCAGTCGATCCAAACTCGGACGCTTTGGGGTTGAGCGATGAGCTAGATGTTGATGACGATGGTCTCCCGTGACTATTCTCTCGGGACTCGCCCTTTTCTTTCTTGCTGCCCATTGTAACTCGGTTGAAATGAAAGTAGTACGAACTGTGATTTGTATTAACTATGCTGCTAGCACGGTCATTGAATCGGGAAGAGGGCAAGGTGATATCGAGTGTTGACTAGGTAGAGGATGTAGTACATGTTCATGAAACACCTATCCCAAAGAACACTGAAAGGATTGTGGAAACGAGAGAGCTCGTGAATATTGGGACTAGGTGTACTCGTAGACCTACTTATAGAGATTGTCGCGACGCGCGCTCGTGCGATGCGCGAATAAGACTGTAGCTATGAGATCTAGCCAATTTTAGCAACGTGATGGTGAAGAAGAGTCGAAGGCAGGTTGTGTAGTTGTGGTGTGCTAGGCTTCGTAGTTGCGTAGTTGAGTATAGTACAAGGCCACTCGAGAGAGGAAGGATTCCTTTATAGACTGTGCAGAAAGGAAAGAAGCATTGGTAGTCGCACGACCATTCAAGTATGGACGCAAGGAAATCTGTTTGCGATCTCTATTTCGAGGGACGCCAGGGGTGCATCAACCTGGTGATTGCTTGGGGAGAATGTCAAGCAAACAATGTACCTGTGGATATACAAGTGGGGTCCCGATAATCGGTTTCCATAATAGAATGAGACCATCATTCATGGCCGAAGCACACTCTTTGCATTGTTTCAATGGCAGAGAATTAATCCGGAGTGAGTAACGGATCTAGTGAGCACGGGTAGCATTCACTACCTATCCATTGATCTGAATCAAATGATGTCTTGTAGGAGAAGAGCAAGAGATATAGGCATTCATAACATCCAATGGCGATTATATCTGTATCTCCTTCTCATGAGCTGAGTGATGAAACCTCGGATTAGGTATAGGCCAATTGAACGACCAGCATCAATCCCGGAAAAAAGAATAAGGGTACTGTGCTGAAGAACAGACGTAGATGAGATTTTCATTTTGAAGGAATTATGAGAGACTTAGTTTGCTATGTCAGTTATCTTGCTAGTCTGGAAACAGTATGGAGAGCTCTCGAAATAGATCCAAGGTACAGAGGAAGAGGATATTAATCATGAATACTGAGCTGCTGAATGAATTTTTATAGATATAATAGGGGAAGGATGGTGGCAATCCCAGGGCACGTGAAGCAGGAGGGTAATAATTGGACTCCTATTAACAAGTACTAACAAGTATTAACAAGTATGATGTCATCTTGATATTCCAGTCTGAGGTCATTTCAAGTGGTACAAGACAAAGAGTAGCAGGAGATTGGGGGTAGGAGGAATAGAAAGATGACCTCTAAAGTATGGGGATCAATTCTCTTTGTAATTAGGTGTGGAGCAGAGTAAAGCTGATGTTAAAAAAAGGATGAAAGATAATCTTTGATGATATCATAATAGGGGAAGAAACAAAATAGTCTAAATGAATTAATAGGTCAGTAAGCTCGAAAGCTACGAGGCATAGTTAGGAGGGATAGTACAGGGAGGGAAAGCTCTAAGATATATTTTCTTCTAGAGAAGTAGAGAGTAATTAGTTGGAAAAAGGGAACTAGTGCTTTCTTTAGAAGCGATCAAAATATACCGTGTTTAAATGATCTTAAGTCTAAGTTCTACGCTCTAGGATAGTGAAAAAGCAGAGCTATTTATACTAGGATCAGTCGGTCTATTATTTTATCGATCTATCTACTTAATAGGATCTGTAGAGACCTATTTCTCTGTGACAAATACAGGGGGTTACCAAGCGACGAAATAAACAAGCTTCGTTCGCATTTGCTTGTTTGGGGCAAAAAGGGGGGGGGGGGGGGGGGGATAAAAGGAGAATAGTAGCGTAACATAAGAGATAAGCGTAAGTTTGGCAAAGCAGATCTATCGAAGTACGGTTACGGGGGTTATTAAACTCGTTAAGAAATCAATGGGGGTAGAGGGCATGTGCCGAAGGCAGGACAGTAACTTTAGAACAGGTTCCATGACTAGACTTTGAGGAACAATTTAGAGCAGGTGATGCGTGTTAGAAAATTTCGCTATTTCATTCTAAATAGTCATGGAAGCAAAAGTACATGACAATAAAAATGTTAAGAACGAAAGGAATGACGAATAACTGCGAGAGAAGATTTAAAACACAAGTGTTACAGATTCGAATCGAGTGGATTGAGTAAATACTTGAGACAGAGGGAAGATTTGATAGGGATATATAGTATCTAGATCTATAGGAAACAAAATTAGACTAAATGGGGATAATATTAGATAGTAGAGGTATAAGCTAAAGTAGACATCTAATTACTTATCGGCACGGCCGTGTGACGATCACAGATTCGGAGTCGGCTCAACGAATCTGAGGAAGGCGCGGATAATTATATCGAAGTGCAAAACGAAGAAAAAGACCAAGAATTAGTCAAGAACCAGATGCTAGTTGGGTCGGCAAAAGAGCGCCTACTACCATGTGACTGTTTAGCATACCGAAACGGAAACGTGCCAGTACCCTCCCCGCTTAGAGCCCCCGTAAACTACCCTAGCCTCCTGTCCGAATTATCGAGATATGAAGGGGCTGCGAAACAAAAGATTAGATCACACTTTGACCCGAAAACGGTCTATTATCGACTTATCTATAAACAAGGCATAGTAATATCGGCGATTCAGCAAGGTTTCATACTGAAAATAAAACCTTAAGGTATACCCTTAACGTTATGATAAACCTACATGTATTTAACAACTGTATTTAACGTCATTTTCAAAGGTAGATTAGCTTAAGTTTACTAAGCGAAATATAATAGAAGAGAAACATCATCATACCAATGACACAGGGATATAAAGACGATGCCAGAGAGTTATGCTTTCCAGAAATCTCACTATAGTGGCAGGAGCAAAAAAGCACGGGTCATTTTCACATCTATTCCTGATGTCAAATAAGGGATACTTACGATCCACATGCTTTATAAGGCGCCGTCTCACATCTACCGTAACTTAAGACCTCCAGGTAATGCGACGGTATTAGGTATTCCTTTGACCTCTGATTGCCTGGACACAACTATAGCAAAAGGAATAAAGGAGACAGTATGCCGAGACTGCATTTGTACGTGACCACACCTATGGTGAATAGTCACATGACACGAGATCACGTGATAAAGGACGGGTAACATAGTACCTGGACTGGACCCTCCGATCTGGGAGTGCAGGTACTTCCATCAATCCCAATCAACTGTTCCCCCTAATTCGTCCAGTTCGTAAAACGTCCATCTTGGCTCCATCAAGTTCCCATTGGTTGCACCAGCTAGCCAGCGACCGCGCACATCCTAGAGATCCAGAGAGCGGACAATATTCGGGATCATTGCCGCGGAGGGATTCTCCAGCACTCTTCGCGGGATATCAGCAGTTCGCGACGACGCGGCTGCCATTGTGCATGAATTTCGAATCTCATATGTAGCGGTCATGCGATAATCCTAGCCCGATCTTGACCTTCGGACATTGTTATTGTGAATCGTTCGAATATCCCCTATCGCGAGACCTACAATGACAGAACCTCATAGATATATGGTACTGATGGTTTTCTGTCGCAGCTTCGGCGTGACTTTGAGGTTTGGATTCGGGGTGAATTCTTACATTACTAGGCTGGGTTAACGCGCTTGCATTCGGCCTGTGCCGGGGCCAATTATGCTGCGTACTTTACTTGATTGGGTTGGTATACTTGTATTCAGCTTGCACGGGAGTTAATTGCGCTACTTACTTTACTTGATTGGGCTGATGCGCTTGCATTCAGCTCCCATATTGTGCAAGACAACATCTCTTATGGAACACTGCATCAATAATTGCCTATGTTCAGCAACCATAACCTGCCACAAATATGCCACGTCGATGGATTCCCTATGTTGGCATTGTTGTCCTAGATAGCTAAGTCTAGATGTCATGAACGGCAATCCGAATAGTACGCGTGCATAGCGCAGATACATAAGGAGAGACTGTCGTCGTCATCCTTCTCTCTTCATAGACGCAAAGCGAACCGTTCTCGATATACCACACTAGAACCGTACCAGGCAATACTTGCTTCGCCTACGAATTCATCAAGTTGGTGGCCTTCATCTTACTTGTGCACTCTGCTCCCTCCGTATTGACTCAATGCTATAGAATGTCTTACACTATCAGAGTTCGCACCCGCCACACCAAAACTGATACCTACTTTCACATCGCCGAGATGGCTGTTTGGCACTACGCCAATGGTGGTTCATGGTTCAATTCAGACGGCGTGCTGAAGTTGACCATGGGCGGTAGTGGCACGTCTGGCTTGCTGCGCTACCAGAATGACGATGGGGGAGAGCCTTTTACGGTTGTCATGGGCGTGCACAACTACAGACCCTGGGTGCACATTCTTGCGGACGTTGCCCCCAACGAGACATCCGTTGTGCTTTTGCCCCAATATTATGCTGGTGGGAAGCACAGCGGCGTACCTATAGTTCCAACCTGTACCGTTCACAATAGCGCCCAACGCAGTCTTACTGCTACATTCGACGGCACCGAGGGGCATAATTACACTTTGGACATTTCAATCGGTTAGACGATTGGAAAATTCTATTGCGGGGGGGTTCGAGGAAATGCGTCAACTAAGAGGTCGAGAGGAAACGACCATATATGGTCCTCTAGCTTATCCATATGGTCACCTTGATCACCAACGCTGTTGTGGGTGATATGGACTTGTATCTAGCGTGTCTAATGGTGGACTATAGTCATAAATTTGGTGATTATAGCAGTATTCGTGGTCTACCTTGTAATCAAAGACCTTACTACTTCACGTTATAGATACAGTGCAGCTCCTAGTAACTAGCGGGTGCGCGCTGTGACCAAGGCTAAATCAATAACAGATCTCCTCTAATGTTCCCTATTCCCACCCCCTCGCCCCTTGATACATATTTACATACCTCCTGATATGATTGAGCACTGGTACGATATGTTACCAACCGAGGACTATAAAAGGGTCGCGACTATTGATTAGATTTACTCCAAAATATTTTTGTCATGAGATTTGAGCCATCAGAGTTGTGAGTGAACATTTCATGGAAGGATCTCTACGCGTGAGACCCCGTTCGGGCCTCTGCCGGGCAATACCTTGATGGTTGTGTACATGCCGGACCGGGAATCAGGGCGGTTTTCTCCTGTTACTATCTGGAACATCAGAACAGCAAGATTTTCTCAATGACTGGCAACGAACGGGTTTCCAATAGATACTGTTTCGCACTGGTCTACGAGAATTGGAAGCTAGCTCTCCAGATTAACTTAAATGTTTTTCGGTAACATGAAGTTAACACCCAATACCTCTCCCTCATCGTGTTTTTTTAAGGTCTTTTTCTAAATAATTGAGGCACGTGCTACTTCGTCGCGAATCAAGCATCAATTGGGAGCCTCTATGTTAAACCTTCAGTTGTGATACCTTGGAATTCTCCACTCCAAACAGTGACATTATCCTATATGACAAGCTTGTGTACATGGTCGTACATTCGGTCCGCAGCCGCCTCGGGTTTGGTTCTGGCCCCCGGGATAGACTAACGTGCATACCCGCATTATCCTGTCGCCCGCGTTATAAAGTTTTAAATCGAGCTCACCTACGCCCTTCTCAGCCTCCTGTATGTAAATCCAAGTCGTGTCTCTCGCACTGCCCTCGCGAGCCGTTACAGTCACCTCTTCAACCTCATTATGTTTTTAATCTCGGGAGACTAGTAGTTTTGGCATCAACAACGTCTCGAGTGGCTCGAATCGTGCCACCTAAAATAACACAATACCTCTCTTGGATATACATTCGAGTTTGAAACTTAGTTGCAAATCATGACGATAACAAAAATTATAGCTCCTTTAATACTCTCAGTAAAGCAGGATTTTAACAAATCAATTGTAGTTGGTATAGGTAGCGGGGGCACCTGCTTTTATCCATCAATAACAACACCGAGTTATACTCCACATCTCGGAGGGATCTCTTCTCCTTTCGGGGCGATAAACTACCTAGGTATCTTGAGATCCTAGCCCGCAATGGCGCTTTTTGCCGCATAATCATCTGTGTGTAACTCAAATCGAGTGTCAAGAGGCACTCTTCCGGCTTTGGAGCGTCGATATCATCTACTAGTACTTCAAAAGACTTGCCCCGCTAATTCGCGAGCTGCTTTAATGGAGCGCATTACGCCGATAGCCGGGATGTCAGGGACGTATCGCTGTTTCATATACTGAGTTGGATATGCCTATAACCAAGGAGAAACGACTCAGCCAAAACGGTGCTGAAACATGTTTAGGTTGGAAAATCTGATTGGCCCACCGTAGGATGACAGTATTTCACGCATGGCCAACCACACAGCGGGAATCACGGATTGCCCTACCACGCTAAATTGATTCAAGGCATGTCAGTTGGCGGCCGACCCTTATACTACGGAGTAATATTTCCAGATCTGGAAGGTTATATTATGGAGATGCAGTAGCTGGCCTGTACTTGGGAGTAGTCTAAAGACTGGGTCTTTAGCTACCTAGGTAGTCAATCTCCATACGCACAAATGGACAAATGAACGGTATTCTCCGAACCCCTCCCCCCACCACGATAGCGGATTGTCTGAGATACATAGAGCTTTGTAGATTAGTGCTTCCAGGCCGCGTAGGCTTCAGTCTTAGTTTGGCAGGTGGACGGCCATTCTATTTGCCCCCGTTCAGCATGTACGATAACAGGTTTCTATAACTAGGTTTTACACAGCATTATGGCTGTATAAATATAAGTAACGGCCGTCAAGATGCCTAGCATTTCCTCATCAGTCGCTCTTGGCTTACTTGGCGCCGATTCCTTTTTCGCATCCCTGCTCGCATTCTGGGGAACATCTGATAATCAACATGGTCTTCGGAGTCATCTCAATAGCCCTTGTGGCTGTGCCGGCTGCTAACGCGCTCTCGCTTGTATCGCGCGCTACATGTTCAAGCACAGTTGAGAGCTGCTCCTCTGCTGCCAGCTCGTCCTCCGTCAGTTCGTGCTGCGTTAATAAACCGGGTGGCCAATTCCTTCAGACCCAATTTTGGGATACCGACCCCGTTACCGGCCCTAGCAACTCATGGACAATTCACGGGTTGTGGCCCGATAATTGCGATGGCACTTATGACGAGAACTGCGACTCTTCTCGCGCCTATACTGACATAACGACTATACTCCAAAACAATGGAAAATCGTCGCTTGTTTCATATATGCAAAACTATTGGCAAAGTAATAGCGAGAGCGCTGAGGCATTCTGGGAGCACGAGTGGTCAACCCACGGGACCTGCGTCAGCACACTCGAGACAAGCTGCTATTCTAGCTATACAAAAGGACAGGAGGCTGCGGACTACTTCCAGGTTGTTGTGGATTTGTTTAAAACACTCGATACCTACAATGCTCTAAGTGCTGCTGGTATTACTCCTTCAAGCACAAAAACCTATACATCGGCTCAAATACAAGCTGCACTCCTAAAAGTAACAGGGAAAGCAGCAGTTATCTCTTGCAGCAGCAGCGAATTGTACCAAGTGTATTACGGGTTCTTTGTTGATGGGCCTTTAACAGGCGCTGATTTCGTGCCGGCGACGATTGGTAAGATTCCTCTATAATGGTACCCGTCGCGAAGAATTTGAGGTGTGCTGACTCGTATGAATGACTGGTAGTTGGCCAGAGCTCTAACTGTCCCAGCAGCGGCATCAAATACCTGCCAAAGAGCGGGAGCGCAGCCCCGACTAGTACTACGACTACGACCACGAGCACCAAGACTGGTACGTAGCATTTGCATCTCCCCGTTTTGCCCATTTTCGGACGTATGAAACTGATATGCTACAGTAAGTTGATACACAGATCCTCGGCTTAGACTTGAATATCCCATTGGATATCGCTAAGTGATCAGGACGTGATGAAAGAAACAGCATGCTAATGCATTTCATTATAGGCCACTTCGCCTGCGAGCACGGCAACTGGCACATTTTCTGGGAAAGGGTAAGACAGTACCTAATTTTAACAGAAAAGCACGGTGGCTATTGTGGCAGGGCTGTACGCCATTTCCCCGTCCCGTGCTAATCGTTTAATAGTTACCTGAATGCGTACTATAACGGGAATGCAGACGGATGCCTAATCACTGCAGGCACATGGTATACTACAGGAACCTGTGCAACATACACTGCTACTACATCAGGTAAGTACTTGCTCTAATTTTCCTAACGTAGTATACTTTTGGCTAACACCGTCCTTCAGGCTCTGGGTTTACTCTTGCGTCTTCCAAGGGCAACTGTGGTGTCGTCAGTGGTGCATTTACCTGCGCATCAGGAGTCAGTGCCACCGTCTTCACCGTAAGTAATCCTTCATGCTGCTATTGAATTTCAGTGCCAGGGGCTTGCTAACTCGCGAAACCCCAGGCTGTCGGAGGAAAGCTTGCCTACAATGGCGCAACCACTTTCTATTCAACCGTGGTCCCAACAGGGTCGACACAAGCTACTGTGTACGCATCCTCGAAGACATATTCAGTGACCTTTCAGTGGCAAGCGGTGTAAAGGAAGCGGGCGAGCAAACTGAGTATCATTCAGGCAAAAGGGTTAGCTCGCTGGAAAAGAACCAATAATATGGCTGTGTTGGTGTGAATATTGTGCTTATCTTATAAGAGCATATCACTTGTTGTAAATAAATCAATGCAAAATCACAAACAGTAGCGTAGGCGTGTTCGTTTTACATACAAATGTTCAATGAAATGTTAATATAAAAGCTGTTGTGGAGGGCACGGATGGAGTGCCCATATACCCCTCTCTGCGGATGCCCTGTCAATTAGTTCCACCGGGTCCATGTCACGGAGACAGGGGGCCTCATTTACATTACTCCTACATCAACACATCAACCAACACAACACCAATCAATCCAATTGCATGTCATCGCTTATATCTGACACATAATCCAACAAATCTGTCTGGGCTTAGAACAAACCATCAAGTTTAGCTGGCACGAGCATTTGCGAGGTCTCTGCCCTGTCACTTTAGATTTCTACCCCCCCACCGTATCACTTTCTCTGCGTCTCCAAAGTTGTCCAACACCACCTTCATTGCTGCTGACTGCACGGCATCATTTCATACCTAGACTTCGGTTTGCTATCTCATTCTGATGCATCGCTTTCGCATTAAGAACATCATCGTCCCCGCATTTAGGCCGCCTCAGCAGATAGAATCGCGGATTCCTCGCCTATCTGCTCGGGCGCGGCGCTCTGCCCCAGCACTTGGGAACAGAGCTCTTGTGGACAGGACGCCCTGTACAGCAAAACAGGTTGCAAGCAAACTTTTCTGCAACTCCGCGCTCATGCAGAGCGGTCAGAGCACCTGGTTACCCGCGGGAGCGCCCGAGTTTGCACATATTAAAGCTCACTCGACGTGCCCCGAGTTTGTGGACGAAGTCTGGGGTTTTGTGGTTAGTGTCTAGAGATGGTTTATTTGGGACTAAGTTGGCTTTCAGAGCTAAGCACGATTGACAGGTCTATCGTTGTGCTGAATTAAACGAGGAAACCTGGAACCGCATGCTGCAACACATTCGCGATGCAATAGAGTGTGCACTAAAGGAAGACGGCCAAGAAGGCCTGATGGCTCATCATGACCTGCATGTCATTGACGACAAGTCATTATAGGTACGTCAAATGTTGTCACCCGCGTCGGCTCTGGCATGGATCAACTGACATGACCTATCATTTTTAGTAAGCATAGTACTTAAGTTCTTCTACCGGGACTAGGCCTAAATAGGCGGCTTTTGTTCATAAAGAAGGCTTCTGGCTAATTTTCTTAACCAGCGGGGTCACTTCTCACCAAGTGCGAGAGCATTTCCGAGCCTGGGCATCCAAGAACCTCGCAGCTAGACTCAAAGCCGATGTGGGTACGACTATTGAGGACATCAGCTGGAAGCCTGCGACATTCACCGCGCGTTACCAGTGTTGTTTATTCATCTACTCGATCTGCCTCGAATCACTTGATCACACGGAGGGTGCGAATGTTTTCAACTTCCCCGTTGTCAAGCTACTCGACAAGGAATGGCCGAGACCCGACCTAAGCCCTGAGGAAAGACGGAAGTTAGCGGAGCAGCCTGATATCAACGATTTCGAAATCCCCGAAGACTATGCTGACGAGGCGGATGTCGGATGGATGTACATGCCCCTTTATCAGTACGTGGAATGGTACGACTCGATATGCCGTCCGTGCAGCTGGCATGATATATACGTAAGACCGCCGTATGTCTTCTGTGGTGACAATGGTGAATGTAGTCTTCCCGGGCACTGGAGGAGGTCACAAATTAAGTTGGATTGAGCTCTATTCAATACCATCCCATAGCTTGGAAAGCTCGACTAATGTGTATCTTCCTCACCGCACGATCACGAAAGCATCAATTGTTGCTGCCGTGGTCAATGTATGATCAAGTATCATCAGAGGTATGCCGAGGGTGCTTCCCTGCGCATACTGTACGTATCTTTGCAAGACGTTTGCTCTACTTCACGTTCAGGGTGCTAATAAAAGGTCCGAAACAGGCCGGAAGGCGTTTTTGGGTCTCTCAAAAGCAGAGACCGAATATATCTCGACTTCGTGCTTCACGTCAGAATGAACCACAATACCAATAATCTTTCGCCCGCGGACGCCTAGATAGGGTCCGGCATGTTGAAATAGAAGGTATATGAGTGGATTGATTACTTGATTAACTAGACTATGAGAGTAGGTGGGAGAACCTCAGTATTATATATACAGCAAATAGTATCACGTGACCTGTTGTACATGCTACATGACCTTGACCAATGCTTTCAGCACGGCACAGTCCCATGCTACGTACGGCCTTTCATTAGCCACGATGACTTGCGGGAGGAATTCAGAAATTCGCCGGACCCCAACCGAACTTAGCCTGCTTCCGGCAGCCCAATGCCACGCAAGCTGTACGACTCTTCACGTCGCAGCATCAAGACACGGTTACGGCTGAACCTACAGCCAACGACGGCGGTGATATGATGTTCCCTGAGTCTGCGTATGATACTTTCTATGGTTTGCTTGCTAGCTATCACTAACAGCAGGCAGAGAGTCGGTTGACCTGCAGACACTCTCTTGCCAAATGACAAGTCTGACAGCGGCGCAGAAAGGAGTCCATAGGAAAGGAGTAGGTCATGACTGTGG
This sequence comes from Xylaria digitata, assembly GCA_022495195.1. NCBI lineage: Eukaryota > Fungi > Ascomycota > Sordariomycetes > Xylariales > Xylariaceae > Xylaria > Xylaria digitata. Next base: position 63,314 of record MU377068.1, read on the forward strand.
AATACAACGGACGTTGGATAGACAGCTAAAGGCGAACAGGTTTCAGAGTTAAAAGGAGGAATGGGATAGGCATCTGGACGGCCTTCATGTCATTCTTCAGGAGAGTTTCGGATGGCTCGCGCCCGACTGGGTTGATCTTAGCTTGCTAGAGCATGGTTAAGATGGGATGTAGAATGGAGGTATTTCGTGACCACTTCTGTCGGGTTGGACCAGGCAGGCAGGATTTATCGGTCGGATCGTTCGCGACGTCGATAATGCTCTCTGCGCGTAAGAAAAAGAACAATATTGCGACCTCGTCTTCTCAACTGCTGTCTTGCCTGGCCCGCCGGTCAGCAACAGTGAGGCAGAAATGACCGATCTAGAAAAATCCCTCGTTAAAAGGAACGCGAAGTAAGCCAAGTTTATCAATAAGTTTCCCAGCGTTAAAAAAATCTACTAACGTCCCACCAGGTTATTCAATAATCCCAAATATGCCAACGTAAAATTTCACATCGGCGAATACGAGTTGCCTGCCCACTCTGTTGTCCTTGCGAGCCGAAATCTGTATTTCAAGAAAGCTCTAGGCGAAAATTTCTGTGAGGAGCAGATGAAGCAGTTCCATTTCGAAGAAAAGGGTATTAGTATGCATGCTCACTGGAAAGTATTCGAGTATATGTATACCGGTAACTATTTAGAAAACGCTGCGGGAACAGCAATTTCGTGCTCTTCCTAGCAATTATTCGACGAGTATGTGACCGTATGAGAGAAGATAGTACACTCCACTCCCATACCTATATCTGTTACCAGGCCCCTCACAGCCTTATATCTGGCTATTATTTATTTAAATTGTCCTAGGAATAACTCTTATCTGTGATAACCTGTATACGCAACAGCTCCTGGTCACATTTCTCATGAGTTGTGTGGTGGTAGTGTCACAATCCCACGATACCTAGGAACAAAGGAGATTCCCTGTATATAGCAGTAGCGTAGATACGACTGTACTCCGAAAACCTCGTACATCAACAAGTGTCATACTCTCCCCTATACTGGCAGTCCTGACAGGTACCACCGAAACTCATCTTTTGCCTATTATTGAATTACTTCTCCCTAAATCCCGGGAGCCCAGATGGTTGTAATCGATATAGATGTCGTCTGCTCCGGTAGGTCGACCCTTATAGTATGGTGTCCTTTCAATATCTGTAACATGGGTTACTGTTATCCCCCTAGATGCTTCCTGTCGAGAGCTGTAAGAAATCCGCAAAAGGAACCGTAGTGTCCACATAGTCCCCCTTGGAACGGCTGGGAGCCTCTGGGGGCTAATTGCCACTATGCTACTCGTTTCGGCCGTTTCGGCAAGGCTTCTTAGTGGCGACCGTGCGGAGCTCAGTTTCCTGGCCCACAATCTCAATATCGGAAACGCAACCGGCACACAAGCACAGACAATTCCAAGGTTAACCTCGGAGACACTAAAAATCCAGCGTTAGGGATAAGAACAGAAATGGCAGTCATTACCTACGCTAAAGCATAAGTTTGCATCGCAACCCAAAGGAAATCAGAGTTCTTATTGACCCCGCGGTAAAAACCTACGCGAGCGATTAATAGGGCAAGAGAAAAGCCGCATACTCTGTAGCGCAGATGATCAGGACAGGTTATTAGCAGTCAAGAGCGAAGTCACGGGAAGCGCTAGTACGTACAGGAAACCGGTTGCGAAAAGTCCTGCGAGCCCAATCTTTCTTGACGTCAATAATTTGAGCCTTGCAACAGAAGCGAGTGGTATCGCAACGACATATAGATCCGTAACCGTCCCTAATATACCAAAGATTACGGCTAACGGAAGGTCTGCGCTCTGAACGCTTGACATGAATACGGGATCAATCCATCCCATGTCGTCTAAATGTGGTATATTGTAGTATATGCATAATACTAGAGCCGCGACGTATAAAACTGTCGTGAAGACAATGCCAAATCGTATCAAGATTTTGCTTCGGGTTGATGGCGAGAATAGACGGTGGAATAGAGCCAACAGAGATAATTCAACCAGTGCAGAGGCCACAGAATACAAAATCGTTACAGCGAGTAACTCCTATGAACCATTAGCTGCTACAACTGCCGTTTGCAATTGTGTGGAGATGGATATATATACCTACCTACACATAGGCCGTTGTCAAGGCAGTGAGTGGGATATCCCAAGCGTGACGTCCGTAAACATCATTAACCGCTAAACAATTTTTTAATAATGATATAAGGTAGATCTAGCAATGATCTCACACGTCTTTAATGCTATGGAACAGTAGCCAACGCTCGACAACTATGTGCGGGTTAGAAAAACCAGTTTTTGCGTGACGAAGATGACGGACCCCCGCAGCAAGGCACAAATCTAGACAATTGATTAGTGGAGGATAGCAGAAGTGCCGATTCTGGCATTGCCCACAATCTTCCCATTGCAGCTTTTGTCGCAGATGCAAACGAGAGTAGAAGCGAAGAATAATAAACGCAACTGCAACGGGTAAGGTGGTGTAGATGGCGACGCGGGGCATCCAAGCCTGTGAAGGAGGGTCTAAAAAATTACTTTCTTCTCCAGGAGATGGTGGCGCAATCGGAGTCGTGGTAGGGTCAAAATCCGACATACTGGTATGTGGTGAGTGATGCGTGATGTAGGAAACAATATCAGATAGGAAGAAGGGAGAGCAATTCCGAAAGCAAAGCTTTGAATTGTCTCTCTTTTCTCGGCCGTCCAATATTAAAGATAAGGGCAGGAGGATCAGGTAACACCAACCTGGCCCCCAATAAGCCACTTGGGCTTCACATTTTGGGCCGTTAACCTTATATTACTCTAAGATTTACTAACTACTATAGGTAATGCAAGTCAGCATTCGTACGCTCCGCAAGCTGAGTTAAATTTTCAAGCCTTACCTAGTCGTCCTTGTTATATCCTTATATAAATTTACTTTCTGTCCTATTTTACCAAGGCAGCTGATCCATCACCCAGGCCCGCCATGCGAGCTCAATAAAGCCGTAACTTTTACAAGTATTATTGCCGAGCTAAATAGGCAGGAAACGGTCAGCTGTTAGTTCGCGTTCCCCGAAAAGCAGCCACGCGAGCGTAATAGAGCACGATTGATCATTATTCACGAGTGTTCCATTTATAGACTAGCGATTGCGATCCCTTCCCGCATCTGCCAATAAATACGACGGTATATATTAGCGTCCCGGCTTCTAGGCTTCCCGTTGATCTCCATACGCTAATCTAGACTAATCGACCCCACTCCAGTGGGCTTGCAAGAGAGGAAGATGGTGGGAGCCGGCCGTAGCTTCGCCAAATGACACTCTATATGGATTTACTATGTACATTTGTTGCTTGGATTTTGTGTTGGTGTAACACAACCTCTATATTATATGAATACTAATATCAAGACTACACCCAGCCATAACACGCAGCCGCATGTTCCACTCTACTATAGATAACTAGTGTCACGCCTTCCAGCCTGGAACAAAGAAGGTGTTGTGTACATAAGCGTATGAATCAGTTGGTGATAGATTAGGCTCCTCACGTAGCAACGAATGTTATCATCCCCCTATACTTGGGTCATGACAACTAGTCCATCACCTCGGTTATTGTAGGTCCATTTTAGGAGCTTATAGCTAATTGGCAGCGGCAATTGGTCGAACCGTGGCGCTTTCTCCGTAAAGGCGCGCGTGGCCAAGTAGGTGGGCGCCGTGCGTGTGAAAATCGCCGCAGATAAGTGGCTAGGAAGGTGGCGCAGTCACCTACCCAGCCACATCGTCACTGTAGACACATACGTCTGGGCGTGTTTTAATACAGTAATATTCTTAGTCCTCTTAAGATAAAGCTTGATGTCCTTTATCAAGAAGCTTGTTAAGCTTCTTGTGTTGTCTTAAGCAATCACAAAGTTCTCGCAAAAGCTGATAGAAACTGCTGAGAACATAAGTGGTTTTACAGGACTATAGGGGGCCTACCATCCAACTTGCTGTTTTACAATACACTTCCCGAGACATGGTCGCTACGCTTACGGTACGTATTTTATCTCCTGCTGTTCTGTCTGCCGGTGGATATATGTAGATAGTTTCTTTCGTCGTTTTTGTTTTATTTAGCTTTGTTTAGTACAAGGCTATTCTATATAGCGTTACTATAGCGACTTCAATGCGTAAAATCGCCTAATACTCACGCTCCCCCAGTATCTGCGTTATTCTTACTACTCCTGTGCTCTGAATTGTGCTGTAGATAATACTGAGGCAGAATAAACATGCGGAACAGAAAGGAAAAGGCGCATGACATCATATTCCGGTCATTACACTATGTAAGGTCCGTCATCTGAAAGCATTGGTACCATTTATATGTCTAGAGCTACTAAACATGCCTGTGTGTAAGTAATAATCAAAGTTCCCGTCCCGTCCCGCCCCGTCCCGGGGAGGGCTCACATTTAGGGACGAAAAGGCCACGTAGATCACTTTAGCCATTATCGGAGATTGCACCACAAAACGTAGCATAAGCGGTGATACGAACCACGGCATCCCGGCGATCAAATAACACCTCACGTCATCGAGTAACTAGTCGGATACCTACATGAGATGGGTTTCACCTAATCAAGCATTGCGGATACGAATTTCAATTGTGTGTGAAAGATAAGGAAGTAGGATATTCTGGGTACGGGGTATAACAAGTACTTTCCCCGTAGAGCTCTAGATGGAACTGGTGTTACGTCAAAAAGATTCAACCTTGGAGTGAATAGATAGACCTGGTTGTAGTAACGAGAGTAGTAGTTACGGCATAATAAAGGGACCAATTGATTCCTGAATCATCTCAAGGCCTCAAGGGGTCATGGGAGCCTTTTAATATACAGTATTACTATATAACGGCTCATAGGGTCACTAGTTGACAGTCAACTAGCATTTTCTCTGCTACATTTACAAAAGACTCCCTAGAACAAAGAAAGTGTAGCATATGAGGCGGGGAAAATCCATATTGACAACCGCGCTCATCATATCATCCGTTGATCACACGCTCATATCCGTAAGAATCGGGACGGGCTTCTATTTCCCTAACCGCATGTCGCCCCTGATTCAAGAATAGTCATTACAAAATGCGCTACGTGTTTATTCATGAAAAGGAAAGACGAGAGAATATCTATAGAGCATCGTAAGTCGTGTGAACACCACCAGAATATCCCCCCTATACGTGCACCGGCATCACAGTCGTGGGGATACACTGACTGTTGCCCGCCAAGATAATACCAGTTGTGGGAAGGACGTGTCTAGGTTTGCTGTCCGGTGCTACCTTGTAGCCAAGCGTCTATTCAAGATATCGAATCTCAATTATCTTTCCCTAAACGCCACGCGATTCCTAATCGCCTTCTCTCACCCTATCTCTCCTTGGTATGCTATCCGGACACCCTGCAAGTAATTTGTCTGTCAGTCCCATAAGATGAAACGCCGTACCAAAGAAATTCTTGTGCCTTCCATCAACCGACAACCCTATCAACCAATCCCATTAATCCCTCGTCCATAAGAAGCAATTTCATAGCACCCTCTTCGACCGTGATCATGGCCTCCAGCTCCTCCGACCCAGGCCGCATAGGCAGGAGCATAGCCGCCGGGGAGTTCCACTCGCCACCTGCCCGCCGTATCACGTCGGGATACCCCGCTTTGTCGGCGCCGGTAATATTCCACTCCTGGCCGGCGTTCATACCGAGATACCGCCAGGAGTTAAACATAAACGCCCGCGTATCGTTGGGGAAGTAATCCAATATGAGTTTTCGGGGGTCCGGGAAACGGGAATATAGGCTATGGCGTTGGCGTACAAAATCTTGATCTACCCTTTCAATCGAGTCCTGAACACCGCGAACGATTGGTCGAAGGCGCTCCGCTATCACGTCCAAACCCGAGCTGGGGGTCGTTTTTTTACATGTCTCCAGTAGGTCCCTAGTAGGTAATTCCGCAACAGCCACCTCGGCTGCGTTACCAAAGTAATAACGTGCTCGGTTTTCATCGAACACACGCTTCCGAGCATCCACTATGCTGAATAGCCTTGAGTGGTCTGTCCCGTCGTTTACGAGTTCATCGCCCGTGGACGGGTCTGCATTAGCCTCTCGAGAAACACAAATTCGCGCCTTTGCGGAGTGCGCCCACAGCAAAGCGATCAAGATGACCGATGTGCTGGGCCGTCCCTTGCCCCCAAGTTGCTGCTGCATGTGATTTTGGATCGCGCTTAGAGTAGTAACCTTGAACATGAATACTTTACCTATAAATCGACCATTTGCGGGTACCTGAGAGATCGGCGACAAAACGAGCTTCCTCTCTGGAAATCGCTTGCTGACGTATGCCGGATCGCACAGGTAACCATTTGTGTTCTCGTCCGACGAACAGTGGCACTCGTAGAAGGGGCTTGAGAGGATGACTGGTTTAGTGTCATACGAATCCCCACGAGTCTCTGCGGAAAACCAACTGATGATATCATCGATAGATTTCCCATCGCCTAGGGAATGATGGAGGTGGATTCCCAATAGCAGGCCCCCATTGATAGTGTAGATACGTAGGATTAGAGCGTGAGCGACATCTCCTGCCATAACGTCAAACATTCGATTAACAAAAACCGATGCGGGAAACCCTGTCTCCTTAAGATGAGCATATGCCTTTCCAAATGTGACTCTGATGTCGTGCACCTCAACCGGGATGTCTTGTTGAATTAAGGTGCCGACAAGTGCGAAAGGAGCGTCGACCTTGAGGAGTGATCTAAGCACGGGGCGATTCTCCCCAAGTTTTACAGCACAAGACTCAAGGTGTTTGACTGCGGTCTCCTGCCTATCATTATCGATCTCAAAACATAACAGAAAACGATTGTAACTTCGAGGCGCAAGTTGATTCCAAGTGTTCAAAGGAGCCCAATGAGGGGCGTCCTCACGCGGCGTGGCTCTCTCTGTTGGCGTAGTCATTTTGGGCCATGGTGAGCTTAAGTTTCAAGGGAGTAACTAATAATGACATTGGCTCAATAAATGTTTTTTTATGAAGGATACTCGTGAAACACAAACACGAACTTGCAAGCAGGGAATCTTGATTTACGGTGTGACAGGCGATTCAAGGGATACGTATGTGGGATGAGAGGCCAACCGCATCGACATACATACTGAAGAGAGTGCTGGTGCATCACCATGTTAGTATGGAACTAGATGGCTCGGTGAGTTTAGATCATCTATGTTATAGTTCACACTGCTGATGGTTCTAGTATGTTTTGATTTATTGTTATCGTATGAAAGAGGAGGTTCTACCTCCGCCAGTCGGAAATACCTCGTTAGATAGTTTATATATTGCACGGGCGGCGGCCCGTGCGGCATTACCCTTGGCCTCCATATGCCTCCGTGCTCCGTGACGATCCACTCAGACCGATCTTCATACCGAGATCGAAAGTGCGGAGTCGTCTCTCTGCTAGTCGCGACGTTAAACTAACAGGGCCCTTTAAACTTCACACCCTACATATTCTAGCATCTAGCTCAACAACAGCGGACTGAATTCTACCTAGTCTAGCTGCCTCATAGTAATCATTCCCAGGTAGCGGTCAAGCTGCAGGGTTCCTCGGTGAGATCTATCCGTCAGCCCCACACAATATCTACTGGTCGAGTATCCACAGGTGTTACCAGACGTCCACGGGTGAAATATTACAGGTCGTCCCAAGCACCTTTACTCAGCATGGCGTCTTCCGAGGCAAGGGATGTTGATTGCCTATAAGTGTGTTCGCGTGCTCATAATTAAGGCCGTGGTCGCTAGATGTGTATAGTAATTATACGCGTCTTCCAGGGTTGTTGTTGCAGATCGTTGTCATTTAAAGACGAGTCTCCAATTCAGCTTGAAAGTGTTGGAGAAACAGGGTATATTGATGATGTAGTCGGCAGTAGCCATGTAAATCTTTCTTGGCCACATCAATCTTACTAAGCCGGGTTTATTATAATTCGTTTGCGGATATGGAGAAGGTACACTGAAATCATATGGAAATAACAACTTGTTGACTCGATAGAGGTACATTCGGTAATGAAAATCGGTTAATTAGACTCATTTTATTCCTATATCATCATGCATTTCTTATACACCTAATATCAGTTGATGGCCGCCCTTTGACAAATCTTGTAAGCAGCCCTTATCCAGCAACTATACACTAATGCAGTTGCTCTGCGGGGTTCTACCAATAATAGCAACATTAGACATTACTAATGTGGGCAAGGAAACGTCAAACAAATATTATTTCCTTCGTTTAGAGAAATATACTTGCTAGGTAACAAGATTTTGAGAAAGTTAGTTATCTACCTTACCTTCCATTGTCCAACCTTCTGGGAGAAAAGTACTGAACCCTTTGATTAGATCTACCTCTGAGCCAAACAACACCTTCACTTCATTTACAATACCAGCAATATTTATTTCGTCCCTCTGGTAGCGCTGCGACATCTCTAAAAAAAACTTTATATTTCTGGGGGCAATCTTTAAAGGTATTCTAAAGTAGAACTGAGTTAATATAGATTTAAGTTAAGGGAGAAAGAAATGATGAGTAATTTTTCCTTACCTTGATCTTGTTGACAAATCTCACGACATCATTAAAGTCTGGCCCGTTAACAGGTCTAGATAAGCTATCTTTCGCCGTTCCAAGGCTTGCCGTAGTGTCTGAGTTAGTGTCTGCAAAGGAGGATGAGTCGTCGCTTTCATCAGGGTCCGACCGCGATAGGAATTCCGAAGTATTGCTCTCGTGCATGTCCTCAAAGTTGGTTACTTTCACATTCTTGAATAGGATCACACTCAAGTCATCGTCCGACGTCCTTTTCCACTTCTTTTCCCTGGTTTTCTCCTGGCTTGTGTGGCCGCTCGATCGAGCTTCTATCGACAAAATTTCGTGGGCTTTCCAGAGGTCTTGGAACCCTCTGAACTTTTTCGTTGATCGGTCAAACCACATGTTACATTCGCAACTATTATTATCAAAATCTGAACTCCTGTTGTGGCAAGGATACGTTGCTCACCATAGTCGTCCCCCGCTAGGGTCAATTCTGGTTTCGCTCGACTGGCATCGAGGGCATTCGTCAGAGAGCATAACGGACTGCGGCCTTCCAACGAGAATAGCCATCGTAACTGCGCCCCCTGATCTTAACCGGGAACTGACTGAAAGAATGCGTAACTGGTTTTTGGCGTCCATAATCTCATAGTTTTCAGTAGCCACATGGGCTGCTCCTGGACCTTCCTGAAATTTATGCTTGACAATTGCGTCAAGCAGTGAAAAGTCGTACTCGGACGGAACGGGAAACTTTCGGCCTAGAGCGTCCTCAACAATGATCGGGTCCTGAAAGAAAGTCCACCTAACGTCTGGACATTTGGCGATGGAGGTCTGAATCTCGAGGACCACAGCGTAGATCTGTTGGGTTGATACGCTAGATATAGTAATTTGGCGGGGAACCAGGCAGCAGAATATGGTGGAACCTACCAGACTTTCACTACTAGACTCTCGAAGGATTTCAAAGATGCTTCTAACTCTCCACTAACGATTTTATATACCTTTTCTAGCGTGGACATACTTTGGAATATGGCGCGGCCTCGACATGAAACGCTAGACTGAATGCGGTTGAGTATGCTAGCATTATTTTCGAGTCGTTGTTTAATTTGCAGCTGGCCTTTTTCACTCTTCCCCTCCGCCAGCGCAATCCTTTCCAATCCATACTCAGCAAGGACGGTATTGATTGCCCCGATGTGGACACTCAGATAGGCCTGCAACTTTTTAATCTCGTCGCCGTGATGGAGGGGAAATTTGATCTTGTCAATCGTGGCCTTCACCGGATTTAGTTTTGACTGTATACCCAGAGATCGATCGTAATTGCGTATTCTAGCTAGAAACTCCTCAAGCGGCCGGCGGCAGCTCAGAGCTGCATATTTTATGGAGTCGAGAACTTGGGACGCTTCGCTCCGTGGCAATTTATCAAGGTGGACAAGTGATATTTGGAGACATTCGAGTTCGCGAACGAGATCCCGATACTCGGACTGCGATCCTTTGGAGTCGTTCAGACATGAGATAATGTCCGCCACCAGCTTGCTGACCGCAAGGATATCTCCGACAGAAAACCCAAAAGACATTAGGAAGAGCCGATATGCAGCGAAGAAACAAAAGAGATCAAAACTGAGAGAAACGAAGGGACTTTATCCCTCCGACCGCAAAAGCTGAGGTAATACTCGATACAATGTGGGAGTGGCTGAGCCAAGCATAGCGCATAGCCACCCGATAAACCCGGGATGTTGTTTTGTGGCTATGTAAGAAAGCTAAGCAGCACCAGCACATCTCTTTTCCCCGACAAAAGAAGGCCGCGAATGATATAGAAGCCCCCAACTATAAAAAATATGGATCAGAATAAGATAAGCTTAATCGGATGATCCCTCCCCTCCCCTCTCACCTTTCCCCGCTCCTTTGAAAGAAAGCGTCTTTTCATGAAGTGGCTGCAGTACTCACGTCACCTGTGCAGGGTCGCCGAAGATCTAGCATTGGTCCAGTTTTCTATTGATATACAGGGTGGTTAGCTCAGCTACGACTGGTGGGTAAGAGGGAGACACCTTGATTGGGCATATAGTGATGAGGCGTCACACGCAATTGACACTAGCCTCCACTAGTTTCTAGAATCTCAGACTCCAATGTAGGGAACATCTGATGTCTCGGTGTTGGGAATTCAGCGGCGCCATCCCTTGCCTCATTCCGAGACCTAGCTGTAGGAGCGTCTGGGGTGGGTAAGGTAAGTCGGCAACTATATATAACCCTAGAATTCCAGAGCCCGTTCCCGGGGAAGAATTGTAAAAGGAAGCTTTGGACCCTAGAAGAATTATTGTAATTTGAACCTATCATTTCAAGCCCTTCGTACACCTAGTAGAGGCCCTTGTTATATCTACTAATAATAGTAACATTGGACATTACTAATGCAGGCAAACAAACATTATTTTCTTCGTTTAGAGAAATACACTTGCTAGGTACTTGAGGGCACGGACTAGAATCGATGCACTTACAACAGAAAATGGTTAAGAATGGGCCGAGTCTTCAAGGGGATGGAAGTGAACCCAAAACCATACTAGATCTTTACGCAAGCGAAAAAGGGAGGAAACTAGCGGAACCTTTTGAACCCTATTTTTTTTCAGGAGCTAGACAGAATACTGCACCGATATTTGAATGTTAGGGTCGGTCTAGGTGAATGGCATTTTGTGCGGCTTTTAAGAGCCAAGATAAAAAGAATAATACAACTGTATTTGTAAGCAAACGAAAGTAAGTTTATACTACGAAAGAAACTAAATCAAATGTTAAATGATGCTGTAGCGTAGAAGAGTTGGCTAATAGGGGAAAGGATTAAGTTGATTGATTACAGGAGAGAGGGGTAGTAGGCCCTTGAGTGCGATAATCTGTTGTGATATTTACGACTTGTATATTTCAAAGTAGCTTAGCCATAAGAACTACGTGACACGATCAGATATTCTGGGAAATTCCTAGTGAGATCTTCTCCAAGATCTCCACTAATTCCCCGTAAATCCTCTTTTGAAGCCTGGCGCCCTCTGCGGATTCAACAAACTCGTGTGGTGTGCTTAACTTGCAATCTTCGAGATAGATTCCATGGCTCTTCCACCCAGCCTGAGCGGCCGAAATATAGGTTCGCGCTCCCATTTCGGGGGTACGTCCAATGAGGCCAAATCCAACAGTAACGAAAGCATTGTAGGCCCATGGCCATGACCCCTTTTCCCGTAAAAGTTGCGTTTTACAGGAACTGGGCTCAACGATATTGAGTACTATTTCAGGCTTCCCGTTTTTCTTTCTTTCCAGCATCCGAGAAGCAACCTCGCGGGCGAAAAACAAGCTGATGAGCTTGGTGTTCGCATGCCGGTGGAACATATCTGAGTCGGTGCGATAATGTTCAAAGATTGATGGCTTGTCACGGCCATCAAAGGCAGTGTAGAAATGCGCATTGGAACCGACCACAACTAAGTGCGGGACTGCTTCGCCCTGAGACTCGGAATCGGATGTAGAGCTGTTTCCGTAGTACTTCACCTTCGTAGTGCGCAAGATAGGAAGCAATAGCAAAGCCATAAGCCACGTAGAAATCACATTCACCGTTGTTATACGCTCATACCCCTCGGCAACCTTGAAAGATATTCCCAAGGTGCCGGCATTCTCGACTACAACGTCGAGGCGATCTAGAGTAGTGGCACGATGGCAGAAATACCTGACGCTGTCAAAGGAGCCGAGGTCCACTTGCCATACCTCGACTGTTGGGACATCATTGGTTGCCGCGACATGATTTGTCGATTCAATGTTACGTTTCGCGATCTTGCCCGTTTCCAAGTCTCGGCAGCCGAGGATGACTTTATTTGCGTTGAGGCGGACGAGATGCCGGGCATCCTCAAGTCCAATCCCGGTGTTGGCCCCCGTAATGAGAATGGTCTTTCCTGTAAAGTCCTTCCTTGGGTATGGCAGTGGGAGCACCTGGGTGGTGAAGGACCTGTAGATGCTTCGGTTCCTAAGACGGCAAGCACATTAGCAGCATGAAACGCACAATTAGCTACTTAGTACAGCTCTATAGGGGTTATTCACATACATCTTGATCAGGAGCCTAATTTAGCTCGAAGTTACAGAATCTAAACACTTCAGGAAGCAAGAAAAAATGTATAAAATACAAGGACTTCCTTTAATTCAACTCGTGCTACCCATCTCACCGTTTATGCAACATAAAGCGGCGGAAATATGACGCAAGGATGAGAGTTGCTCGTAATGTATTCGCCTACTCTACAGAGATGGCTCATACTAAGATGATGTTGGTATCAAAGGATTTGTGTGATTACCGCAACTAGTTGGGTTCTCCGCCCATTCAAACTTCTATTCTGCAGACTGAACCAACAGGTCCCGTATAAGGAACGGTCACAAAAGCCCTGGTCTAAGGCCCGCGTGTCTAGAGACTTTGATATACCTTCAGGGCTGTGGCAGTGTACAACGGCTGCATTATTTGCTTGGCTGCAAAGGCGGGCCACGGCTTGAGAAGGGTATCTCACTTATGATGTATGATCAGCCGGCTCGATAGGAGGTGTCTACATGAGGCTACAATGTGCTTCGTCCTGTTCCTACGACCAGGCGAGAAGCCCTTGGCAACTGTCTTGGCGAGAGTGTTGGTCCTGAATTACTACCATACCTAAGTTCAGCGTTGGCCGACCCTGCATGTAGCCTACATAGTACCCCGTACTGGTACTACTAGTAGGCAGTCTCATTTCAATTCGCACTCACAGAGACGCATTTTTACTGTTGGGCGGCATCGCCACGCTCCTTACATTGCATAGTAGTATTAACGACTAAGTATGGATGCTCTTTTCGGGGATATTAACTTTTTCGCACCTAGATCATCCTACATGCACACCACATGCGGCCGATTAACTGACTGTATGATGCAAGACAACCAACAGGCCTTCGGCTCCCCGGACTTATGTACTTGAACTCACTAAGAGTAAATGTAGATTTGGATTTCATACGCAGCGGTCAGCGACCTGCTTCGCTAAGCCTTATTTGAAAACCTTTTCCTCATGGACATACTACTCAGCCAGGTCGTTTAGTCTTATACAATGATTACTCGTCTTGCTAATTAATTCCATCGTATCATAACGCTAGCCAGCGTCTCCAGTTTCGGGTACCCAACGCAGACCATGACGATTCAGGAGATCGTCGACATGAGTAAATGGGCCTGGGCTACCGTACCGGCCAACATTCTTGCCAACTTAACCTCGAGGCTTTCGATCACCGTTTTGCTTGCCCAAATCTTCAGCGTGCGAAAGTGGTTCAAGTGGCTTGTCATCGCGGATTTTATTTACGGTGTCTTCCCAGTTTTCTTCATTTGGATGCTCAATTTGCCGACTCGGCGGAAACTCGGTGTCATGGTCATCATGGCCGGGACGTGATCACCATGGGCGCAGCCATCAGCCAGACTGTTATAGTTAGCGATACACTGAACAAAAGTATCGAAGTTAGTGCGAAAGATGGAATGAACCCAGACAAAGTTTTTGTTTTTGGGTTAGTCTGCCGAAGCTCAGAGTTATCACAAAGCTCGCTTTGTTCGAATATCTATCCTCTTCTCTTACCTCTATGATTATTAAGCTGTGGCCAGGAACACAATCCGGTATTCAAAGCCAAGAAGCCACCAAGACTACGTGGGCTCGAACCTAGAGCTTAACGGAGCAATCAGGCGGAACTTTTTCGATTATCTAGGGGGGTATTACTCTTCCTCTATTAGAGCAGAACCGGGCTCTCGGAAGTAACAACATCAAGGCCGAATTCAAGTGACGGAAGGATATACGGTTATCCACGATTAGAAGTCTAAGCAACCCAAGAGCTACGTCTAATGGGTAGGTCTTGCGGAGGGGTGGAGAGTGATTAATTGGAAAAAGGGAACCAGTGTTTTCCTTAAAAGCAATTAGCAAGTAATAGATTTAAATAACCTAAAGTCCCAATTTTAAGCTATAATTTTTACCTTATCATTTAGCCTATTGTTTTCAGTTATTAAGATTTATAGAAAAAAATTTTATAATAGTAAATAATAAAACCTTATGGGGAATGGGGACCATTCCTACCTACATAAGTAGTTAGAATTAGTCTTTGTGCAACAAACTTTGATCTCCGAATGGCGTATCCAGAGCTCTCGTCACTAAAGTAGCTACTGGATGTGGCTCTGTTCTCTTTGATACAAGAGAATTGAAAGTGATCTGACCAACTATTCGGATCTGTTAGTACACCATTGGGGCTTGGAACTGGATGACATACCTATCGCCGTAATCTCCGGTGACTGCATCATAGGAGAAATGTGCAAGGACAAAAACCCAGGCATTCAGGGTATCGCAACTAGCTTAATGCAGTAAATAATTACGTCCTTGCCTCTAGGTGCATTAAAACATGGTGTCAAGATCTTGAAGTGCCAATATAGCAGAAACATCACACCTTTTACCTTCCGCGAATTACCGTACTTTCTATCCCTCGGCACCCACCTTCCTATCACTCCTACGCCATAGAAGCCATGCATAGAGGATCATACTCGGCCTTCCTAACATTAACACTGTGACGTCATAAGGTTAGATGACCTGCGGTTACCTATTTATTTCCTATACCTTACCACCAGGCCTTCCATTCCTCCTACTTACTTAGCTCTAGGTAGTCGGTCACATCAAAGGCCCTGTTTTCAACCCATTCTGCGTTGGCGTACGCTGTGACTCTATTGGGCTCTACGCCAATACGCTCATCACCATCACCACCATCAACATCACCACCACCACTATTACTACTACTACACTATATGAGTTCTTTATTATTACTGTAATATTTACTAAGATAATATAATACTTATTATGAGTTAGGCTGCCAATTTATATCTTCAATGGCGATGGCGGCGGCCGAGGAGGCCGAAGCCGGGAGGCGCGGGCCCGGCGCCACCAGCAGCAGCACCAGCGGGTTAGTTCAATTCCTTATTACTTCTTCTATCTCCCTCTATCTCTATCTCCCTCTCTCTTCGTCTTTTATCTCTCTTTGTCTCTCTCTGTTTTTCCCTTGCATATATATACATCACATCTCTATACTTATAATATGCTGACTTCTTCTTGCACAGCGCCAGCAGCAGCGGCAACAACAACAGCAGCAGCAGCAAATTCTGGTTCTATGATAAACATCAACACCAACAGCATTACCTTATATTACAAACATGACTAGCAATTGGCGTTAGGAAGGCCATGTCTTAGTCCTTGCTGACGACGGCCGGCCAGGTAAGCCGATCTCTAAATAGCATACAATCGAAAGGAGAAGTTATTAACCTTTCATTACGATACATAAGCCATTCCAGCACTCCCACCCCAGAAACCCCAGACAACAATCCCTATCTCTCCCCCACCAGCCACTCTCCACACACTAGACGCCGCTGCCGGACAACCTACCGGCTCGATACCAACCCCCGCAAATCCGCCCGAAGGCCCTCCCGCGAACCCCGGCGCCATAGATAATCATCCTGTGTAAGTTGATCCCTTGGCGGCCTAGCATCATCGCCAACGGCAGTAGCCACATAGCTGACAATGTTATAGCAAAGAATATGAAGATCCATTCATTGAGGCAGCAATGGATCAGCCGGAGGAGCTGGGGCCGTCGACGGGTGGTAACGCGTGAGTCCCCCTTTCCATATTCGGTCTCTTTTGGTCAATGACGTGACGATTAGGAAGAATACAGGGGCTATCCAAACTAACGAACTATGCAATAAATAGGGATGCGGGCCGCCAGAGGCCGAGAATCTGACGGAGAGCGGCGGCAAACATCTGGGGCAGAGACCCAAAGGCTGGCTGGGAGGTCACTACAGCAGAGTGGAGCTTGGTTTGGCAGGTCGTCGCAGTTATCATGGTCCTCGGAGTTGGCAAGTGGGTATATGACATTATTATAGAAGTACTAAAGCGATAAAACGGCAAGTATAAGGGGGTGATAAACATTTGTTATTACACAGAGGGTTTAATTTAACACTAAATGATCCCTTCCGTCCTGTGGCTCGGGCTGCTTTGATAGCCTTACCTGTCCATCGAATGACTATCTGCCAGGCCGCATTATTAGGCGGCTGACCGTCTGGATTGCACTGGGCTAGATACTTAGCAACTTTATGGTAATTGAGCCATGGTTTTGGGGAAATCTCTTTCATCACATGGTCCCAGTATCGCTTGGGATCTTCCTTATAGTATAGAATTCACGCTATTCTTTTAGCAAGGCGATGATGGCTTTCTAAAAGTATGAACTTAGCCGGGTTCTGGGTATCTGATTTCTATTGTCATTCGATAGGATTTCCATTACATTGTTCTACCACATGAACCATAATGCATAATTTGACCTAATCTCTCACGATTGAGCGTGAAGTAGCCTAACTAGCTCATCAAAGCTGTGTGCGTGCAGTTAAGAATGCGTAGCCTCACGGTGGCTAGTTGTAGTGAATCTTATCACTTTTGGTTGCCTCGGATTCTTGTCAGCCTACCAAGTGGTGATAAAAGGGGCCTTAAGATGTAGAGACTCCAATTTTAATTATCGCATGGGCGTCACTGGCTGCCCACACCGCATTGCATTGCATATTGGCCGTGCGTAGTGTATTTACCCTGCCGGGGGACAACATATGGTTCGCTGCAATGAAACCCCATCGGGCTGCAAACCTGCGGGTGCCTACATGATGTGCTAGTGAGGACATAAGCTTACAGCCGCCTGGTATTGCCACTCGAGAGAAAAAAAAAAGTCTATAAAGAATTAATTAACATCGAAGTGTAGACTGTTCCTCATTAGGGCATAGAGGAGCTCATTTCTGATGAGCGCCAACTTCGTGTTCAATGATCTAGATAAAGAAGTTGATGTATACGCCATTGAAACCTGTTAGCCGTGGTTGTTATTTCACCTGCTCGTCCGAGCCCGAAGAATAAATTACATATAGAAATACATAGAATGATTCCGTCACCAGTTTTATCCCATCCCCTGAGGGTGGAGGGCTGCGCCAAGGACATACGTTGTGGATCGGAAATAGTCCTGCATTCTCCCCATTACAATTGGGTTGGTATTCATCGGGGGGGGAGATGCCCAGCTAGAATCGAACCATCCCGAATCCGGCCTTGTGATAGGGGTATCGAAGCTCGACCGCCGACTATCCGTGTTTGATTTGGTGCTTAGGCCGAACGATACGGCCGAATCACGTTGATTATTGTGGTCTATACGATGACACTTGCACACCTGAGGCTCATGATTCGGCGTTAAGTTTGGTTCCGGCTCCGGTTCGGTTTGCGTACCAGCATCTGCATATTTAGGCCGTTGGTATATGATTGGTGCTGGCTGCGTCCGCCCCGTATCAAACTCTTCCCGTCGTCGATAGCTCCAATACTCCGGTATGCTATGCTGGAGTTCGAGGGTTCTCGGTAATGTGCTAGTAGACCGCGGCGTGGGCTGTTCTTTCAGCACCTCAAGTTCGCCGTGTATAGTAGTAGTGTCAATGCTTCGTGGACGTATTGGAGATGTCTTTCCTTGCCGACGGATGGAAACAGGGACAGCAGGACCAAGACGCGACCTGTCTAATGAGGGTGCCCGACTATGACTCAAAAGTGGTATCAATTGCTTCCTTGTTATGGTGCTCTCCCTCGACGGAGTTGCGGGGAGTGTGCTGGATCTCGGACGCTCTAAATTCTGCTCGGTATCTCTACCTCTGCTCCAGCGTCGCTGGTTTGGAGTTGATAGGCTGCTGCCATTGAAGGTGAGGGCTCGTCGCAGCTGTTTAAGCTCACTATGATCGTCGTTCCTTATCTCTCCATTTTTGTCAGAAGCCCGAAACGCGTCGTGGCCGAGCAATATTACTTGGAGAGTAGCAAAGTCCCTTGTCGTGCCATCCGATGGGAATAGCCATTCTTGTAACCGCGTTGGAAGCCCTTGTGACCCTTTTTGATAGTGTGTTAGTCAAGCTGAATATGATTTCCTCGCGAATTCAACTTACGCTGCCTATACTCCCCTAACTTGGTTTTCCAGCATATGTAGTGTGTACCCGATGTTCCTAGGGCGGTTACAACAAGCTCCGCAACCTCTTCATTATCATCGACACCATTGGGTATAGATTCAGGGAAATTTCTGAGCATCTCGGTAGTATTTGAATATTTGGTGTGTGCTCATTTCGAACTGTAATCTGAAGTGTAAATAAACTTCAAAAATGCAACCCCGACCACGAGGAAGAAAATCAATGGAGATCCCGATATGCACCACCGAATTTTTTCTTGCCCTGTTGAGAATCCAGTAAACGATCACGGCCAGCCCCGACTAGCCCTGCCACTGTGGTTATCCTCCTGCATGAAATGTGGATGTCCCAGGAGATTACTTGAAACACCCCAGAAGCCCGACAACAGCTGATATCAGCCCAGATTCCATACAGTTACGTACCCCTGATTTTCGACAAATCTGACATTCTCCCTGAAGATGTTCCAAAAGTCTAGAAACAATAAACTTGCTGCTATTTCCAGGGTTTGGTAATGCTATGCATAGCTAGCTCAGCTGAATAATTAGGATCCTTAGCATCAAGAATGTATCCGACGCTATTAACACAAACTTCAGAAAAGACCATCACGATAACGAAAAAGACGTCAATTGAAAATCTGATAGAATCGTATAAGTTAATCTCATTGAATCTTCGCTATTAAACTAAACTACACTACAGGATATTATATGAACTCGTGACTAGCGTCTTCTACGCTAGGCCTCTTATACTGTGACTCTCGGCAGTCTTCAGTAGTAACCTCATCCATATCGATAGAACTGGCCGCAGTGACCGAAGCGATGTCACCAGCATCGTCTGTTTTCTTCCGCGCCGACCAGAATGAAATGTTATCTGAGCTGGCACTTGGAGATGTCGCTGTTGAGGTTGCATGTATAGGATGTTTGTGAGTGCTCAATAACGCTCCAGTGTCCAGCTTTAGCTTTTCTATTTCAGCGCTCGTTGACGCGATGTCGGGACCGCCCGGAGGCGCTCCCTCAGCGGTACCACCTGCGGGCTCGTTGTTCGGTGATGCAGTTTGTTGATGTTGACCCTCCTCCTGATCGTGCAAAAACTCATTCGTCTCTTGCTCTTGCTTCTCCGATTGCTCCTTGTGCTGTTTCATCATCTCGTCTAGAGTCTGCGCCTGATTTGGGTCGGGCTCAGGCTTGCGCTCCTTCTTTTCACGCCGGGTTAACTCTACTTCGAGAACTCTCGTGCCCATGGGAACTTTGGTAACCAATCCATCGTCATCGCGATCGAAATACAGTGCCCACATTCCGGGGTAATCTTCCACTGCTACGAACCCTTCCCAGCCTTCCAAGGTCATGCGTCGGTCCTGTCGCGTGCAGTCAAACGGCCCTGTGAGATGCGCCTGCGCATCAGTTCGAAGGCCGTATTTGACTTCATACGTGTTCCTATCAACGTATATCCAATTGAGCATTGGAGGGTCATCGCTGATTGTGCTGACTAGGCCCTCGTATTTGGTGTCCGGGTATGGCAAAAAGTAGCCTGAAAAGGGGTATCCTTCATCTGTGTCTTCTGACTCTTCATCGTGTGGTGCTGGTGAGCTAGTCGTAATCCACAGCTAGAAAGCCGTAATGTCAGTCTCATAGTCCTGCATGAATCTCAATTGGAAAGCATACCTTGTTGTCTTTCAAGACAACTAACCTCCCATCAATATCGCGGCTCCGAATTGATTGTTTTACACATGAAACCACCAAGTTACATCGACGTGCTCGATGCTCTTCGCGCTTATTCTTAGACTGACTTTGCCGAATTGCTTCTTGAGTCCCTAGCAGTGCTGGACAAATTGTCAATGCTAGAAGCATAGGCACCGCCATAGTGACTTCTTGGACGATTTGTTCAGGGGTTTTCCCAAGACAGGCTTCCTTGAGAGCTGCTTGGAACTCCTCCTTACGAAACGCCTCTCCCACGATATCGCCGATAGTCTTGTTGTTCAGGGTAGAGTTGTTTGCAGAATTCTCTGAAGACATGGAGTGAGTGATCTTTAGCGGTAGAGGAAAGAAACATTGAGTCGCAAAATTAAATGACAGATATGAGATTTGTGTAGGTATGCCTGTATGACAATCGCATTGCTACATTGCATACATAGTAAACAGTGTTTCAAGTGCTACAGTATGATAGCATCTCCTATCCTACCCATGTCAGGGATAGACCCTGATCTGTTTTTTGGGCCATACCGAAATAACGTAGTAGCCAAGACCGGATGATTTCTGATAGATCATGCCATTCTCAGATCAGAGACCGGGGCAGCTCTGGGAGCGGCAATGATGCGACTAGGGTTTATAAGACCCCTGGTGTTTGAGGCTCTGCGCTTTGATCTCCGATCCAAATAAACTAGGAAACGTTGGGAACGATATTGACAAGATTATGCTTGTCATCCTCGGTCAGCAACCCCTCGCTACGCGCATCGTCCCATAATATCGAACGAGTATGCTACATTTGGGAACGAAGGATTGCATTCGCGTCGCGAACGAGCTTCACGATAAACGGTGGGGTCATAACGACGATCTTTTAGCAAATAATTGTCTTGGTCTTTTTCACAGCCTAGGAGCCATTGAGATTCGGCAATGATATAAACGTCGCGAAAGCCCGCGGTGGATGAGAAGTTTTAATCCTCATCACCATCCCACAATTACAACTCACAACCCAATCTCCTCAGTTATCTTCACTGTAAAGAAATCGCAGCGCGATATTCGACCTCTTATCAATAATTAATATTTGATAATTCCCCTTCATCACAAACCCAACACCAGCACAATGGCTACCCAGGCTGCGTAAGTGTCAACTAAACCTGTTTACCCAGTTTGCAACACTTAAATTCTAACATCCGAATATTAGTCCCGCTACCAAGAACGTCTACAACAGCGACTCCGACTCCGACGGACAGGCTCGTGGAGGTCGTCGTGTCCAGAATGGCCTTACCCAGGCTCTACCTCAGATCCCAACCTCGAGCGGTTTGACGCAACCAGCCGGTAAGTTATCTACTTCATAATACCGTACACAGGCCTCCATTCTTACCAGCTCTTGCGCAGGTCAACTTCTTAAGGGCGCCACCGACGAGAATGGCAACCAGAAGTCAGCTGCTCTTTTGGTCGGCATCAAGCTAGATTTGGAAGCTGAGGTGCACCTAACTGCGAGAGTCCGCGGTGATATCTGTGTGGGCTTGTATTAGAGATCGAAGGGCTTCGATTCGGGAAAAGTTTCTATATCCGCGGATGGGAAGACTAAGATCTCTAGAGCGGTTGCAAGTTAGATACCTGGGCTGGTCCCTATATACCCCATACTTGTATATCTGTATAAAAGGATTATAGAGCTTCTCAATGGTCACCCGTTGGAATTGAAACCAGTTAGACTCGCCTCGCGATTAGTGATATTTCTCCCAAACAGTCATGTAGAAAACAACCTGACAATCCTACACTGTGTTCTAACTATCTTGACGTGTTGTACATATTTACAATTTCAGCACTAACCACTCACCAGCTCCTATCCATTTCTCCTTTCCTATCCTTCCCAGCAGGCCGCGGATGGCACCCTGCATCTCGTTGCCGTCGTGCCATCGTTTTGCACCCGCGTATGCCTCAATGAACCCGTCTGGGCCTGATACGCATACGATATTCATACCAGGGCAAGCGGCAATTGTCTCTGGCCCTGCCTTAGGAGCACGGCTACAAGCGCAATTAAAATTCGGAGAGGAAGAACGCGAAGCATCATTATCATCTGGTAATAGTTCGACGGCTTTTTGGGAGTGCCATGTGCAGCCTTTATCTATTTTGAAAGAAGAGGGGGATAACCCTCCTACAGCCGACAGCGATGACGAGGCAAACGCAGCTCCGACGTCATGTGCTTTGATGAACGACCCTTCCTTGTCAACGAAATACGAGATCTCGAAGTGTGACGGGTGGCGCCGCTTTAGGTCTTGGATTTGGAGCGCTAGGGAGGCTGACTCATCGCCAGACTGTTTCCGCTCTTCCCGTGCATCCTTATTGTGGTCGGCGTCTTGTCTGCCCCAGAATCTGAACCAGCTGCCTGACTTGCTTTGGAGCGAAGAAGGCTGTTCTCGGCCGATTGCATCCGCGCCCCAGCGATTAGCCCATAGAATCGATATGTGTGGCCGACTCTCTCCCTTCTCGCCGTACTCTTTACCGTCCAAGAGCTTGTGCGCGATTTGTAGCGCCGGCGCGATACCCGTCCCACCAGCGAGGAAGACAACACCTCTTTGACTTCTAACGTCGCCAATTTCTGCACCACCATCACAAGCGCTTCCGATGCCTATTCGGCGAGGGACATCGAAACCCAGATGCGGACCACGTAACCAGAGAGTATCGCCCACACGCTGCCTCGAAAGGTAGTTTGACATTTCACCGCCGTCCATTCTGCGGACTAGAATCCGGAGGTCAGCTTGCTCATCTTGTTCCTCGCTTTCTCCCTCTGCATTTTTTCCCCTTATTGCTTGTGCCTCATGAACCTCACCATTCCCCAAGGCGGTCTTGTCTTCCGTAGCTAGCGAACCTGCCGACGTGTGCAAAGGCGGCAGGGGTGTGTAGTGCCGTGCAATCTGCAATTGTGGCTGTTTGATCTCGACAGACCATAAACCATGACGCCATGCCTCTTGAATACGGTTTGATAAAAATCCCGTTGGCTCGTCATCTTCTACGCGTCCAGGTCCGGGTCTTCGGGGGGTTACCCAGGCGCTAGAGCGAAGGGTGATGATAAATGCCGTCGGGGACACCTGCTCCCGCTCTGTGATTGTAAAGGCTGTGAATGTTGATAAGTTGATCACGTCATCGTCGGAAGACGCAGATTGCCGCCGATACAGATATGCCGTGCCAGCTGAGGTAGCGAATATCAGAGCTAGTAGTATCCATCGCAAGCCCTGCGGAGGCAAGGTTGGAGCTTGCGCTGAAGTAGGGCGCTGAGCATGATCTGATGGTGCCGATTCAGATGAGGATGGTGTTGCCTTGGTCTGAAGCCTGGAGGAGCTAGAGAGCGCACGGCCCAAAGGTAAAATTTGTGAGCGTAGACTAGCTGGTTTAGGGTATATATGCAGCCGCCTAGATATTACACGGCTATCGCTATAAGCAAAAAGCGATTTGGCACCCTGGGAAGGCCCTATTAATCGGCCGAGCCATCTCATTGCATTGCTGTGCATTGATGTCAATTCGCATGAGTGTGATCCGACTTTTGATGATACAAGGGTTTCACTAGCCAAGGATAGAACAGGCCTGCCAGCTGACTGCCAGCTGGCGCTAAAATCGCGCAGCTAGCTATCAATCCTCCTTTATCCATGATGAGGGGCTTAGAAACCCCAACTATCCATACAGACCAAGTTAGATGGTCTTAGGTAGTCTAATATCATTAATCCAGTCTAGGTTTCGGCTACACTTTCTTCAACTACATTCATAAAAGGTCCTAGTAAGTACGAAATAGCAAGATAGGTATATTTAGCTCTTAGAATTAGCCGTCTTGCACTCTCAAATTACGCGTAGACTTATAAAAGTAGAAAGAAAAAAGAAAAAGGACGTATTAACAGTTTCAGTATTTCTCGATTGTTAATTATTAGCAAGCGATGTGGTGTATCTAACGCCTCGTCCCTCATGTTACCAGCATAATAACGGCTTGTAGTTTCAAGCTTCGCATAAATTAGCCTTTTAATTTTATCAGTCATGTCTTATCTTCCCTAATTAGACATTGATGGCAACTCAACGTCTCGAGTAGGGACTTCACATAGCTACGTCAATATCAATCCCAATTAGTGTTCTCTGTCCACAGCTTCTCCTCATGCCTCAACTGTACCCGCTGCCTAACTGAAAGAATCAACCGATCTCGGTAGGCTAGCTCCCCCACGCAAGCTACTACACTATCTAAATATCGGTCTCTGGTATTACGCCACAATGGAACGCAGCACTGTATTAAGTTCTCTCTGAAATCTCAGTTACCTAAGTCATCCATACTCCTTATTATGAATCCAAGCGATGCAATAATAGCTGCAAAACCCCCACGTGTAGATACTATTACAATCAAGCCCTCACTCAATACTTAGATATAAAACAGAGTATAAAGTATAAAGCCTAAGAGGACAGTGTCTTCAACATGAGTAGAGCCTAGATAACTTCGATTATCCGCACGCCTTACGAAATTATACCGTCTACAGTAGCAATACCGTAACATTAAAGAACCCACATGCACCAAGAGCCAGTAATGCATAGGTACCCCTCCTTTTGTTATATCCCTCATAGCAAGACTAAAGATTATATGGAATAAATAAAATCGTAACTGGACTTCATCGTTTCTGTTCTTTCTGTGATCTGGTGTTTTACCCTATCAACCCGATATTATTCTCGTAATGCTCAAGGTTTTAGCAAAAGGGGGTATTTCTCGAAAGAAGTATAATGACGGCAAGCCAGCTTTATGCTGAGACCGACGCTAGCATATACGATCCCCTAGATTCTTCCAGACAGGAAATCAGGACTATTACAGTGGCCCTAGGGAGACTGGGGGAGGATGTCGTCACGTGTAAATTAAATATTGTCTCCCTCCTCGACAATCCAGCGTTTGAGGCTCTTTCCTACTCATGGGGCCCGCCTCGTCCAACGTGCAGGATAT
This sequence comes from Xylaria digitata, assembly GCA_022495195.1. NCBI lineage: Eukaryota > Fungi > Ascomycota > Sordariomycetes > Xylariales > Xylariaceae > Xylaria > Xylaria digitata. The sequence continues at coordinate 88,474 of MU377068.1, forward strand.
TTATAAATGGCCAGCGCCTTGCAGTCGGCCAAAACGTGGAGTCTGCCCTTGCCCATCTAAGATACAAGGACAGACCTCGGACGCTTTGGGTCGACGCGCTATGTATTAATCAGGACGATATCAGCGAACGGAATTCCCAAGTGCAGCTGATGGGAACTATATACTCGAGAACTTCAGGGGTTCTGGCCTGGCTTGGGCCAGAGTATTATGACAGCGATCTCGCATTCGATTTCTTTGAGATGATGCATACAGACCCCGAGTCTCATTGGGATCCCGAGCGGTACCCGGAGATAAAAGCCGTTTACACGGCGCCCCACGTCGTCGCGGTGAATAAATTGCTCGAAAGATCATGGTGGCATCGTGTTTGGACCCTGCAAGAAAGTATTCTCTGCCCTGTGTTAACTTTTGTCTGTGGACCTCACCAACTTCCAGCGGAGCAAGCATTCAAAGTTGCCACATGTTGGTTTAAGCACATGTACAGTTGCTGTCAAGATACGTGGTACATGATCTTCAATTCCACGGCTGAACAACCTGGTCTCGGTGATATATGCACGGCTCTCGGTACGATAGAAGAGATGCGAGAATCTACGGAGAAGTATCAATTCGAGCAGATTCTGTCCAAATTCATGGTCAGGCAATGCTCTGATCCGCATGATAAGATCTATGGTCTTCTAGGCATTGCCTCTAAGAAAGAGACAGCTCGTATTATTCCAGAATATAACAAACCAGTCGCACAGGTCTACCAAGAGGTGGCTCTATCACTGATTCAGCAGAAAGGCAATCTTGACATTCTGAGCATGAGATATCCAAAGCCGCCGAATCACGTTGGTTCCGTAGTAGAGGGTCTCCCATCCTGGGTGCCTGATTGGACCTTGGACTCGGACTCTACCTTTTTATACGATGTAGACGACAGATTTTGCGCTTTACCTTACTATAGCGCATCGCAAGATAGCTGGTGCCACGCTACAAGCACTTCCTCGGGATCGCTCTCAGTGCGAGGTAGATTCATCGGCCGTATCGCAACTCTGAGCAGCGACGAGGACCATATGGAAGCGCCCAGCCTAAAGGATTTCTTCCTAGAATGGCGGAAGATGATAGCAATCGACCAAGATCCTGATCGCCCTTACGCAAAAAGCCCATGCACGACGGTGAAAGATGCTTTCTGGCAAACACTGTGCTGTTCTCTGATCCCCGATCTAACAGGGCCGCGGAAGAACAATCTGCTGTACAAAACGACAGATGATTCGCCTTATAAGCACTTGTTCGATGCGTGGTGGGAATGGTGCGAGAAATATGACTGCAACCCTCATAAGCTCATAGATATCCAATCAGAAGAGTATTCGAGGGCTGAAATAAATGTAATGGGAGGAGTGGTGTCGACCTCGATCAGTATGCGGCGCTTATTCATCTCCGAGGGAGATGGCTGGATCGGTCTCGTGCCCTCGGACGCAATTGTCGGTGATAGAGTTGTTCTGCTCGAGGGCGGCCGAGTACCGTACATTTTACGACCAGTCGCTAATGAGGACGGTAGCGCAGTATTAGCCAGTTATCGGTTCATTGGTGCCGCTTATGTACATGGTGTTATGGATGGGTCAGAATGGAAGGATGACGAAATCGAAGAGCTTAGCTTATTGTGACATGCTAACGATCAGTAGACGATATTCAAATCCTGTTGCAGCCATTGCAAGTTAATAAGATTTTATAGGGAATAGTCGGCTGGATCATTGATACACATGAAATATAGGGAATGACTGATAGACGGAGCTTAGAAAAAATTATCCGACAATAACGCAGCATCAGGGTGCTAATCAACATCGCAGCCAACCTGACTAAAGTAACTTGGAGTGGTTCACGCAGTATCACTATGTAAAGCAAAGAGAGACATTGAAGAGAGGATTAGTACGGGCTAACTTAGACACTTAACGTTTCTAGTAACGGCGATATATTTCAAATTGTAGAAGTAAATGTCATCATAAGTGGTATGAGTACAGCTTACTACTTGTCTACCAATGTAACCGGCTGCGAAATCGTTCATGTAAAGGTACAATATACTATACACTCGTCTCATCACCATGTCGTCTATAACCGGAGAATGTCCCCGTTCTGTTTAATAGCTCCCCGGAAGTGATCCGCGACGACGTTTCCTCGGACAATTGTTTCTTGAATCACTCCCTCAACATGTTTAGGTTCAATTCTTCCATACCATACACCATGACCGGCGAGTGGATGAAGGTTGCCAGCCTTGTTCGTGAAGGTCGGCGGCAAATAGATTATGATGTTGCCAGCAAACTTGTGCCCACCAATGTGACTGATAAGGCCTACCCTTGCCGTGGGTGTCCTTTCTCCCACTGTGCCGGAGAGGGGCGGCGCAGAGACACTTTCATCGAGAAGAGGACCGTGAAGGACCTCTAACCCAGCTTGCGGTAGCTGTCTCTCGAATTCGGCTTGAAGCACAGGTCCCATGATCCCACATCGCTTGTCTCTGCCGCCGTGCCCGCATATGAGAACTAATACATCATCCACATCGCGAACACCAGGCAACAGGTGTTGATATGCTTCTTTCCTAAGGAGCCGGTCCTTATGTATTTGAGGCAGGCCGTCGTTCATGGGGTGTAGCTTCTGGGGTAGTAAATACCCCTTAACAAGGGCTTGCACAGCATCAAAAGAGACCCTAGGAAGAAAAGGCACGTATTTGAAGCTCGGCAACAGATAGGCAGACGTGGTCTGAACCTCAGGCCGGCGGGATATAGAGGACGGGAAAGAAGAGTTGAGAACGGATATATTGTGAAAAGGCTGCTCGGAAATACACTTACCGTCAGCTACTTCTTTCTAACTACAAGGGCGGTGCCGGAGTCTGCGAGAAGGACGACTAGACAAACCCGACACCCGCCAGTTCAACAGCGGACTCACATCGCTGTATATGCCACCGCGGCCGATCAATTCCTTCAGGTCAGCAGCGAGATTATCACCGCTGTTTTCCTCCTCGATGCGCGATGACCAGTCATTCTGCCCAGTACAAACAAGCACTTGCTCAGCATAATTGGAGATTAAACCATTCAGTTTCCCGTTGTAGTCGAGTGGCAGGCCTTCTGGCATTTCTGGGGTATCGGCGCATTCGCAAGTCGGAGACGGACATCGCGGGACAGTGTTGAGGAATCTCGGGCGCATTGGTAGCGGAGAGAAGTGATGTGTTCGTCGGGGTCTAGGCCTCGGCCTCGATATGGCTCGGGCTAAGAGTCGCGGCAGCATTCTGATAGATGTTTATACGGAATTGGCTTCACATGAGCACTTCCGCGAGGCAGGTTGTGAAGTTCCGAGCCGCGCAAGATATCGACCTATATATGTGGAATCATCGCGATTTGCCGAGCATCGTAGCTCCGAGTTAGGACTTCGTAAATCCGAGGACATATCTGGGGCTGCACTCTACGCACTTATTAGGTAATCGCTCTTATTAGCTAATATTCGACTTATTTATGTAGCCGGTGTCTTCCTTATACCCCATATACCTCCATAGAAAACATATGCAACTATCCTGGCTAGGTCCCGTCCCGTCGCTTGCCCACGACCTACATATACGAAAATCCCCCTACTTCTAGTGTAACATGGATGTAATCACAATTAGCATAGACCCGTATTTTGTACATAGGCTATTACAGTGCAGGTTACCAGGTGATGTCAAGCCTCGAAATTGGGGAAAATCCCGTATTGCCTACCCCGGATTCCTGCTGCCTGGAATCTGGGCTCGGAACCTTCCCGAAAAGTATCCAGTTCTCCAATCTAGACTCAGGCACCTGAGGCATATTGACCAGTAGCGAAATGTACTTGCAACCAAAGCGTCATGAATAAGCAATCTCGGATAGGGGAGTCAGCTTCAAACTATTTATAATCCCGGTCCGTTTAAACCGTGACATGAAATAAGGATGCGGCCTCTAACGGCTTGGCTTAAACATGGGGCGCTTAGTGCTTAGTTAAGGTCACGATCCTCATGCGCGAGGCATCAAGAAAAAAAAAATTATATAACTGTCGCATGGCTTCTGTCTAGGTCAATGATTTAACCACCACGCTACTATCATCTTGTGTCTCTCGTTCGCATTGTAGCACTCCAAGATGGCTAGGTTTACCGCCGTTTCTCTCGTTCAGCTCTTCCTGTCTGCTACAGGAGTCTTTGCTGGGTTGGAAGTAGATGTAGAAGATGCAGGTCAGTGCTAGCCCACTATTGGAGCTCTAGTCGTCTGTTATAATACTATGCTAACAATTCTATAGCCTCCGTCAAGAAAGCCGCGGCTCTCGTCGCTGAAGATCTCATGAGTTTCTACAAGGGTGAGATTACTGGGCTTCTACCCGGGCCACCACCAGATGGCGACTACTACCCATGGACAGGTGGGGCATTGTGGGCCGCGATGCTAGACTACAGAAGCCATACCGGCGACACACAGTATGACGAAAAGATCTCAGCAGGCCTTCTGTGGCAGCGCGGCCCGAATGATGACTATTTGGCGCCGAATTGGTCCATATCAACGGGCAATGACGACCAGGCTATTTGGGCAATGGCAGCTCTGCTCGCCGCCGAGACGGGCTTCACCGAGTCGGGAGGAGACGATCCGAAATGGCTTACCCTAGCTCAAAATGTATTTGATGAGCAGTCTACCGAGACTCGACGCGTCGACAATGGATCCTGTGCCGGTGGCTTGAGGTGGCAGATATTCCCGACCAACAACGGTTACAACTGGGTTGCTAGTAAGTGCCAACACCCTCTACTACGGAATCAAGATGCTAATAAACCGTTAGCCAGCGCGAACGTAGCCTACGCCAACCTAGGCGCCCGGTTGAGCCTGCAAGATGGGGAGAACAAGACCCAGCCCCAGTTAGTCGAGGATACATTCGACTGGCTAGAGACCGCGAAATTCATTGATAGCAAGTTCAATGTGTACGACGGAGCCCAAGCCAATGACTGTGATCAGAGTGAGACTTATCTACTTTCTTTTCACACAATACCGTCATACTAAAATGGCTTGCTATAGTCAACAAGATTCAATTTTCATACGTCTCCGCCTTCGCCCTGGAAGGCGCAGCAGCCATGTACAACTTGACGACCGAGGAAAAATGGAAAACGCTTGTAGATGGCCTGACCAAGCGAACAATCGAAGTTTTCTTCCCAGACGGAGTCGCGACGGATGTCGCCTGCGAGCCCGACCGGTGTAACACGGATGCGACTTTCTACAAGGCCTTCCTACACCGAAGTCTAGCTTCGACGATGAAGCTAGCGCCACATACGGCAAGCCTTATCCTTCCAGCCCTCAAGACCAGCGCCGCCGCCGCCGCCAAGAGCTGCACGGGTGGCGACAATGAACGCATGTGCGGACTGACTTGGACTGGCTCTTTCGACAATCAGACAGGCGCAGGGTCCCAGGTATGATATTCACCCGGTCTCTACTTGCAACCCGATCATGATTATACACTGTCCCCGTCTTCCACTGAACCATGTCTCCCTTTATCGCATACCCCTGGCAAGTTTGCACCACTACTAGAACAACTACTAACCTCGCCGACTCGCAGATGAGCGTCCTGAGTGCGCTTCTTAGCCTTTTGCCCACAGAAAAGGCAGTGGCCTCCCCTGGTTCAAGCACGGGCGACAATGAGACTGGCAGCATCACTACTCCTTCAGCTTCTTCCTCAACTACTCCCGGGGGCTCATCCCAATCTTCAACCGTCCCCGGGAACTCCGGCGCCCACGCGACCACTAGCTCTATTGTACTGCTAAGCGGCCTATTACTCGCGAGCGTGGTGCTCAACTAAATGCAGTGCCGGGGTATCATGGCTTGACCGACGGATAAATATCTCACCACCCATTTGTGAATTATTAATCCCGCAGTTTATTATCTCTGTTATGAGACAAGCCTCAAAATCATTTACTTCGCACATGGTTTTCATCCCCCCCGTGTTAGCATGGATTTCGCCAATCATTAGCGCTCTCTGTGCACCGTCTACATAGAGCAAGGAAATCAAATACCGGCGGGATAAAACTAGTTGTTTTCTAGTGATAGAAAACCACATATTATCTTAAAGTGAACATCATCAATCTACACCCAACCCTGCCTGCCAGGTGAATATACTAGTACACCATGTCTTTACAAATTCAAAGCTCGTAGCGTTTCCCAAGACCCACCATCCCCCCTTTTGAAATGACCCGCCCCGCTCATAATAAGGCCGCATATCTAATAATAGCTACTTCTCCATTCTTAGGGCGTTGATAGCGTGAGGCAGTCCCTACTAACCCAATCACTCGGGAGTGAGAATAGCTGCTTGACGGGGCTGCTATCAATATTAAGTCCTCCTAAGCGACATCATACCTTTGGGTCTCGAAGTCGCGGGGGCAGGCCGGGATTGAGGAGCAGGCGACATGTCCACCCATCAAAGGATCTTCTAGGAACAATCGAATAGCCTCGCGAGAGATATACCAGTCGAATTCGAGGCTGCCTGAGCGCCAGTCTACCTTGTGAATCATCTAAGGATCAAACCCGAGGACCTGGCTATTTGCCGTGAAGCAGCTAGAATAAGATGGGTAAAAAGTATCCACAGCGCGCAACTAGTCCCAGCCACTTGGCTCGGCTGCCTTGTTTTAATCGCAGTATAGAGGGATAATCGTATTGGGTATATTTCTAACTTTGTTTCCAACATATATATAGCAACTTAGAAAGGGCAGCGTTGAAGTAGCCGATAGCACTAGTATAGCTTAGAGCTGTGGAAGACTGCATTATAACATTTGTTTTACCATTTCCCCAATGCTAACACGGTGCGTTCAACCGACCCCAATGCTAATAGTCCCATCTACTCTCTAAGCCCAACTCGCTCGCTGTGGGCTAACCGTGTTCTAGACATTATATGATATATACTTGTAGATACTAAGGGTATACATTATGACCTAGGACCTTGTGTCAATGTTATTGGCCTTATTCTTCTGGTACAGTGGCCGGGATTTCCCCAAGGCCTGAGTTTTTGACACTGCCATCTCCGTCACCTGTGCCCGAGCTAGCAGCTGATGCACCTTTTAGCCTCCGCCGCCTAGCCCTCCTTTCTTCTGCTGCTGACCTCCTGAGACTTTCCTTTTGCTCCCCATCCCCATCGTCATGACCATCACCGCCCCTCATGTCCTGCAGCAACATGGCAGCTCTCTGGGCTAAACCATCTTCACTAGTTTCGGAAGGTGCGGTTCCTGGAGATAGGAGATTAGGGGAGATGGGGTTCCCTTCGGAATCTATAGCAGCCGCAGTATCGTCGGAGCGGAGCCCAGCTTCTGCCTCCGGAATCTCATTGGGATCCGGGATCTTCTGACCCGACGCAATGCGTACTTGGTGTCTATCTTTGAGTCGAAGTCTCTTTCTTCGTTCGCGTTGGTCTCTAGCCTGAGGCGCTGCAGCCCGTAACTTCTCAAGCAGAGAGTCCATAGCACCAGCCGATGCCGGCGAGGGTGGCGCACCTTCGGCGCTTCTCGAGAGTTTGAGTTGCGGGTGCTTGCGCTTCATGCTAGCCTCATTCTTGCGTCGCATCTCCTCATACTGAAGATTCTTTTCCCGACTCTTCTTCCACTCCTGCAAGAATAGCGCTAGTTTGGCGAAAAATTCACGACGAGCATTGTCGTCGGCGGGGTCTTCGCCGTAGAATACCATAATGTCCTTATAAGTCCGCATCATTTCTTCTAGGTATAATTCCATTTGCTCGGCCTTGCGGCGGGCATCCTTCATGCAGCGCTGGACGATCTGAGCGACGCGGTCCTGCGGATGGAACGTCTTAGGATCACTAAGGTTGCCACTGTCGAGAGACATTTGAACATTCCGAACGTTGTCAATATACTTCTTTGCATCAGTCTGCAATTGTTCAATGTTGATCTTCTGTGCCGTAATGACGTCTTGGATATCAACAGCAAATCCCTCCCATTCAGGATACTGATTCCGGACGATACGCTCAACGAGATCCGCAAGCGTGGATTCATTCTTGTCATCCTTGACCATGCCTAGACGAGCGAGGGAACTGAGTTTGAAGCCGCGAGCCTGCTTATTCGCATCGTTCATGTAGTTTCCAATATCGAGAATGAGACCGAGCACATTCATCAACGACACGGAATCGCGTAAAGACTCGGATACTGAAACGACCTGATGCATCTTTTCCGCGATCTCGTCGTAGTCAGTTTCAAAACTTCTTGTGAGAGCCAACGCCCGCATTCTGCTCTTCCAATAGTGATGTAATTCGAAAGCGGTGTAGAGATAAATTTGATCCTGTCTAGTGAGCTCGGAAGGATCTTGTTCTCGGGTTTCGTTACTGGCCTGTGGACCAGTCCAATCCTTGCTATATGGTGCCATAAGTTTTACCGTGTTGTCGGGGATGTTGCAAAGATCGTCTTTCTGCTGGAAATCCATGACAACGCTGTTATCAAGTATCTCTTTATCACAGTGTATTATCATCTGCACAATTTTCTCAACCGAATGTTGGGAAAACTTAGCAAACGCGATTTCTGTATTCAGGTTAGTAGCGGGACGATGAAATTATTGGCTGAACGTAACTTACCATAAGCTTTTCGGAGATCAGCAGAAATGATTTGTTTCTTGTCATCCTTCTTAGAGTTTCCACCACCAATTTTCTTGATCTCCTTGGCCATGAATAGCTTCTCGACTTCATCCAAAATTCCCTTCTTGCTGAGTTCAATATACTTCTCCTCCCTGGCTTCCGCGGAGGGTGTGTGAGCTGCCCAATGACTTGTCTCTGGAGCATCAACTTTCTCCCAATGGAGAGCCTTAAGCTTCTTCTTGGGCCTAACTACAGGGAGACCAATACCGGGAAGTGTAGGTGCAAAATTGTTTCGAGCCGATAAGAAATGCCCGGATATGGCGCCTGGCATGGGAGGAGGTGGGGGTGGAGGCATTCCTCCCATAGAGCCAGGCATTGGTGGTGGAGGCGGCGGCGGAGGGATTCCTCCTAAAGCACCTGGCATGGGAGGTGGTGGCGGTGGAGGGGGAGGGGGGGGAGCACCGGAAAGTTGCCCGGGCAAAGGGGGAGGAGGCGGAGGGGGAGGGGGCGGCGCCGCTCCCGGTAAGTGCCCCGGCATAGGAGGAGGAGGTGGGGGAGGAGGCGGAGGTGGAGCAGCGGTGTCGTTGATTTGAATCTTAGGGGTATCATTATCACTTGGGGTAATAGGTGACTGTGATTCGAGGCTTGGATGCGAGGGACCCGTCGTAATGCCGTCCATGTCTTCAGAATCGCTCCCGCCGTCTATCTTCCCCTTCGCCCGAATCTCATCCATAAGACTATGAGCTTGTTTAGGATCCATAACAGGTCTTCTGATCTCAACCACTCTAGGTTTCTCGTAGATGGTCTCATCATCACCGTCCACATCATCCTCGGTGCGTTCGCTATCAGTGGTCGTTCCGCCTTGGCTACCAACAGGCTTTCTTGGGATCTTGGTATTCCGCCTGACAGATCCAAGCATTCCACCAGACATGCCGGGAGGCGGAAGCCCAGCCCCTTCAGGAGCATCTGGGTAGGATTGGTCGAAACCCTCCATCTCCTCGCGAAGTGCGCGTAGCCGATCGGAGGGGCCCACGGCATCACCCCAGACACGACCTTCAAGTTTATACTGGGTTTTCTGCCGTTCTAGTTGCATAGCAAGTCGATCCATAAGTCTTTCACGGTCAAGGATACCTTGCATGCGAGCAGGATCCTCATCAGCCGCTTTATTACTGATGGCGCCCTTTGCAGCTTGTGATGCGGCGACATCTTGCGCGTCTCTGAGCATCAGATAGAGTTCGCGTGTCTCTAGCTCATAACGTTGGGCCTCTTTCGTGCGAATTGTCTGCATATTTTCAACCTCAGCTTTGAGCCCATCGGCTTGTCGTCTTTGAGCCTCAATGAAGCGGGCCTGTTCGTCTAGCTGCCTCTGTAGCTTGGCTACCAATCCATCAGCACCAAGCTCAACTCTAGCTTTCATCTCATCGCGCTCCGCCATGGCGGCTTCGGCAATTTGACGGGCCTCAAGAGCTTCATCTTGAGCTTGCCGAGCTTCAGAATCCGTGTGGAGTTTGTCCAAAAGGTTCTGTACCGTGAAATTAAGACTCTGCTTGAGATCCAAGTTCGGCAGGCGCCTATCCATAGCCACGTAGCTAAGCATAGAGTCAACGAGCTGGAACATTCGTAGTCGCTCTTCTCCGTCATTCTCACGGATGAGAAGAAGATGCTGAAGGGCAGACACGAAATAATCTTGGGTTTTTGTGCCTTGCAAGCGTTGTTGAATGGCATCCACAATCTGAGCAGGATCATTCAGATCCTTTACCTCACCTTCAATACTATCCTTTATACTGCTATTCTCCCGCTCGAGCATGTCTTCATAATCAATAGCCTCATTGGTACGAAACCGTTCGATTTGCTTGTCTATTAGATCGTATTGGAACCCTTCCATTTTGGTGAGGATCCGTTTGATCCCACAAGCACCAAATTGGGCTCTGATATGCATCCGTAGCTGGAGATCTCCTTCCGGCGCATCGATGATCATGTTCACGAGGATGAGCGTTGCAACGGCGTATTCCATAAGCAGGTTTTCCATGCCAATGCCTCCGGTTCGAACCTCATCGCTGGCGCCAACAAGGCTGCCCATCTTTCCACGGCCATCCACAGTAACTTCCACCAACCGCATCCAAGCATCGAATCTGCCATTCTCGTTTTGCTGTGTTTTCACATAGTCCATAGCCTGGATCACTTTGAGATGACCATTGCCGTCCTCCCAGTGGCAAAGAAAAGTTAAAACATCACTGACAAGTTTCCGAGTCGTGAGCCTCGGCGAAATGAGCGATGTCGCGAGAGCCACAACGACTTGTTGGTGAGCCAAGGCATCGTCAGCGCCATATTTGTTGTTCAGCAAAGCCTTCAAACACTTTATAATATCGTACTCCTTGTCAAGATTCTTGTCGCTAGATTTAGAGTCCGCGGGAGCGGCCGGCCCTACCGCAGTCTTTCGGTTTATCTTAAGCAGAACGTTGGTGAGGGCCACCTGCCCTTGACACTCGATGAAGCGCCTCACCCAACCGATCTGTTGAGTCCTAAGATTAACCTCGAGACTACCCAGGCCTTTCGAGTCCAAACTATTCTCCATTACTTTCCGAACGTACCACTCAGGAGAACCCTCCTCGTCGGAATGTGTGGTGATATCGACATTTGAGTATTGGCCCGCCCGCGCGGTCTGCCTGCGTTTCTGTTCCCCTTGCCACTCGGTTAAAGCATCTTGATAAATGAGGGTCCATTTTTTGGAAGACGGATATGCCTGCATTTGTCGCCGCGCCTGCTCAGGTAGGTTGTGCCATCCGCGCTTTTGCATTAGTTCGTAAAACATCTGTTCAGTGATTCGATCATCGTCAGGTCGCGTGAGAGAGAAGCCATCCGAGCCACTGGACTGTTGCGCCGGGGAGCCAGGAAATTTGGTTAATCGGTGCGAGTCTCTGCTAGAGGTAATCGAACTCTGAGAGGTTGCACTAGGGAGTGCTAATCTGGATGAGCGTTTGTTGGGGGCGGAGTCTAGAGTTTGGCCGTTACCTGAGAAAATACTGGACTGATCACTTTGCCGTGAAGTCCTGCCGTAACCAGGCTGACCCCAGCCGGGTAGAGAATCCCATCTCTCATTAAATGAAGCTCCACTGACTGCACTGCCCCTAGGGGCCTGCTGTGGTCCCCATTGTTGGAATTGTGTTTGTCGACCTGTAGATGCCATGGTAATATTCGAAGAGCCGGGGGGTGGGCGCGGGCCGGAGAGGTGGGAACCAGCCGCAGTGGCGAAACCGTTGGTATCAACGGAAGGATATTGGTGGTAGTCGCTAGTGCCTTTATTTAGTTGGTGAGGGAGCGGATCGCGCCGAATGGGCATCTGATCGCTTCGAGGAAGATAATCAGCAGATACTGGAGCCCGCTCGTTATATATATTACCATAGGGAATAGTGGTTATCACTCCTGCAGAGTTATTTACGCCGGCTTCGGGGGTACTAGGTCGGTCGATGGATGCAATGGACGACTCTCGCGCATGTCGAGAAGAACGCGACGAAGGCTCGTAGTCTGGGCCCAAGAATCGACCCTCCTCGCTACCAGTATGCCGTTTTTCGCTCTTGTGCTTGCTTCGGGAGAAGAATCCTTTGCCACCGGAAGATTGCCTTGTTTTGTCGGCAGAAGACATATCTACGCTGTGCGAGAGAACGCTAGAACGCCGATATCCCAAAGCCCCTCAAGCGGCGACTTTAATCGGGCGGAAGCTATTGAATGGGGGTCGATGCTCGAAGGGACTCAATCGACACGGGATGCTTTAGGGCCGCAAGCGGGTCGTCATCAATGTATTGGAGGTTGCAGTCGCAAACCGTATAACATCATGTTCCCGTCCACAATGAGAAACGGTTCGGGGACTGCTGTACGAGCGTGTTGGCAGAGACGCGATGGAACGAGGATCTGCATAAACCGACTAGGGATCAGCATTGAGTTGGACGATGAAGCGGCAATCAGGTTCGATGGTGCTGCAGAGGTGCGTGCATAAGATGCATGGGCGCGGCCACTCGAAAGGAGTCGCCTAGTCGACTGTTCTCGGAAAGAACCTGGCACGAAAGGCCAAGCTAGGGATTGGGATCAAGCTAATAATTTTCAAAAGGGACGTACTTGTACATGTAGAAGAGAGGCCGGAGGGGAGTGGAGGGGGGGGGAGTGGAAGTATGTAACCAGAGATAGGGTAGAAGATTGGAACAAGGTGAGACTATTTGAAGAGAGAGACTCGCAACGCTGACGTCGTTGAAAACATATAGATTGGTGGCGACATGGAAAGAAAAAGAGAGGGACAAAGTAGGCACGGCACGATAAGCTGAAATGGTATCTCGAAAGTGGACGGGGTGGGATTGTCAGTGCACAGGAACGTCTGCTATGTCAAAGGAGGTCCAAGATGCCATGTAACGATAAATCGAGAAGGGAGATGCATGCAGCAATGGGGGGTGGAAGTACCCAGGTACCTAACCCTTAGGGGGGGATATGCATGTAATGTGCCACCTCTACAGGTATATCTACCTAGGTTAGGCGTAGGGAGGCACCTATAGCGAGCCTATAGCGAATAACGTCGGTGGTTTCTCGCGCTGGTATTGGTCGCTGATCGTAGTGTTGAGCGGTCCAATAGTATACGCTACCTAGGTACTCTCACCTTATGCAACCAATGAGCGACATGCAGCAATTGCCAATAAAAGGTCTGAGTGCGTGTAGATCGCACCAGACTCTCTTTTATTAATCCAAATCTGGAATTAGCAGCTTATTTCACAAGCATTGATTCGGTTTTAGCCCCATGTGTGATCCAGGGGCTACTTATGTATGTCTGTGAAGTAGTGTGTGTAGGTGTGTAGGTGGCCTGGGTACTGCCTGGGTAGGGTAGCGTACCTACAGTACCTAAGGTAGGTACCTACACTAAGATCCCTACACTCTCCATTCTATACCACAATTGGCCACCTGCCAACCTTGAAACTTAGCGTAGGTAAGGTTACCTTAGGTACTAAACTCCTCAAAATATCCAGACCTTCCTAAATAGATATCTGTGAGGAGTCACAGCAACGCTAATTATCTACATAGTAGTGTAGGTCGCTTCGTAGTGTAGTATAGTATGGCCACTTCTCTCAGATCGTAAATTGCCTAGTGTCTCAGACACCATAAGTACTGTAGATAAACCGTCATACGTTGCCCATAACATCTATCTGCTGACGTGGCATGGGTAGAGCCCGTGGTGAAGAGCCTGAAACAATCGATGGAACATGAAAAAGCCCCTTGACTTGTCGATATGTAGTATTGGGTTACAGTAAGAGGAACTGGTTAGGAAACCCCCAGTGAGTCACTCTACACTACCGGTAGGATTCGTTTACACTATACTACACTAAGTACTAATGTAGTAATACCTATCAATATGAAAGATTAATTGTGATCAATTGGCGAATCAATCTTGATGTGGATAGGGATAGGGATGCAGCCCACCAGATTGTCCCAGTGTAGTGTACGTAGATACCACGGATCAGCTACATATAGTGGGTTAGACATTATGTTAGACATAGGAATGTCACTGCTCTTCCGCACCACGAGGCGCATCTAACAACAAAACGCAACCCTTTGATGCGGGACACGATGTTATTATTATGTACAGTAGTACAGCACTCAATATTCCGTGCACATCTACGAGTAAAAATGAATGGCGAGATGAGCCAACAATCTACACAGACGACGAGGTGAGGAGGGGCATCAGCCCTAGCGAATAAAACGAAAAAGATCTACCTATAATAAGGTGAAGGGCATTTTAATCATACAAATATTCAAGTTTATATATTCTCATGGAATACAACCACATGTTACACATATATTGGATAGCTACCGAAATATTGCTACCCACTTTCCCCTTGTGGACTGGGGTCTGTGGTCAACGGAGTAGATGTACCCGGTATATCATGATCACATTTTCTGTTATTGATGCCGCAGGTAACAATCATGATCAAATTTATTGATCGGATGAAGTCATACCACTCAATCACAGCACAGCACAAGGTAGTCAAACTGGGGCCGAATATATCTCAATCCAACGTTGACATCCTTGAAAAACCCGTGTAACGGAATAGTGTATGTGTGTGCTATTTCAGTCAACTGTTTCCGAGTACCGGGAGGTATTTAGGTCCACAAGAGTCCGCTCCGCCCGACTCCGGCCTCCTCCCTCACTTTTATGTCCTGGGCACGCACTTCCATACAGGACCTGATATAGTATCATACTTAAAGCCAATACCAGCCCTTTTGATTCTGCTAGTACATGATGAATAGCTACCTAACGGGATCCTTTCGATGAGACTTTTATGACATCTACTCAGTATAGTTTCATAGACAAACCCCAAAGCATTGTCTAAAGGGCGACTGTCACGGAATCTGAAGGGTCGAAAGTGTTTATTTGAGGTATCTATCTCTTCGGATGACAGTCAATAGCGTGTGGATTACGTCGACATGTACCAATAGGGGAAGAAAACACGCCCTGGCCGGAACAGAAAGTCGTTAAAAGTCCTACAGAGTATAGGATCCCGCCGTCTGGGGGGAAATATTTAGGAAACGTAACTGATCCATGGGACCACACATTAAAGACTACCAAACGGAACTGTTACGAGGAGGTTAAAGAGCAAGTCGAACATCATATTCCCACGGTGTCAACCCAGAGACATTATTGAGATCTGAAATCCCAACTGTGACGATATGGTATCGTCAAGTCTCATTAAAGGAATCAATGACATCACCTGTTTGTGCCGGAGTTTTGGATGCGATTGCTCTGTGGTGCTATCTAGGGTATAAAAGGCGTAGCGAAGTAAATAGTTCCTCGCATATACGATGAATGATAACACTATCTGCAAGTGTAGTAGGCCAAGAACGAATATGAATTGCATCTCACTAGATTGAGGACGGAGTAACCAGACTTCCTTATTCCTATGATGTTGAGATTCGCGCTGGCGCTTCCAAGAGCTGATGGCGGTACATTGGCGGTAAATGCGGTTTTGCACTCGCGCTACGCGAGAGTAGCGCTCGTATCGCTCCAAAGTCGCTTCCTTGGCCGCTGAGCTGGGGGCGGGGGAAATACTTCTTCTCCATGATAATGTTCGTATTTGCGCCAATTTCGGCCAGGTGGTATAGCCGTGGCTTTTGAGGCTGTGCCGTGATGAAAGCAGGTACTGTTAAGATTGATCTCGCTCAGGGAGCATGTCAATGTAACTACGGTCGCTAACAACACAATTTATTTAAAAGATTTGAGATTGAGTGAAAGAGCGAGTAGGGACGCATCGCTGGGGTGTAGGATCTCTAAGGTTAGAAATAATTTAAGGGTTGAGACCAAGATGAAGGGTCGGAGCAATCAGGAACGGGCTTAGGAGAAGAGTAACAAGACGATAAGGATGAGAATAGTGAGTGTTAAGAGTTCGGCTTGAAGAGCCTCGTTGATGAGACTAATCTACTGCAAGGCACGATCGAAGGGCTCTGCTTACGGGTAGTATCTTATCTGCAGCGAGATATACATGACTCCATAGTATCTTCAAGGTTGTTGAGGCCGAGCAGGCTAGGTATTATGCCACGTTCCCTAGTGCAACCAACCCCTTGGAATATTTCACTTGCTCGGATCTCCTTCCTTCGCACTGACGCATCACGCAGCACATATACGTGCATCAGCGCCCGGCGCGTAGCTCACCGGCGTCTGCACCTGCCCAAGAAACCCTCTTGCGACGATCATATTCCTATTCGCACATCGGACTTGACTCAGGACCAAAGCTGGCGATCATCATCTGCATCGCACTTCACCCCAGATATTGGGGGCACATGTCTTAAAACACCAGAACACCGCCACTTGGTGTCCAAACTCGAATCGATTATTGACTAGGCCCATCAAAGCACTGCTCCGTGTAGGGCAGCTGGGGGATTTCTGTTTCTTATCATGTCTGAGTCGGTTAGAGGACCAATTATATTGGCTTGGTACCGCCCACCTATTGTGACAATGCGCAATAGACCATGAATGAACCCCGACTCATTCGAAAGTTAAGCCTTGAGAAATCAAGATGATACAAAGAGACCACGGACGTCGATGTTGCTACGTGGAATTTTAAAAAACGGCCACGCAGCGAGGTCGGCTATGGCGTCATTGATATGATAGATCTTAGAAAGGAAGTGAGTAAGAGTGTATTTATATAGTTCCCTTGATTGTCGAGTCTGTCATCTTCCAGGTCTCAGCCTGGAGAGTGGGGGGCCAGCAGTAGTCCGCCTGCCCTTCTCGATCGGGAATGCCCAAGAACTATAGCCCGTCTATTCTGATGGCTAAATATAATTGAAATACCTAACATAATAATGCAATGACAATATGATTGATTGATTCTATGAATTATTTGTAGAGCTTTGAAGTATCAATGATGCCGTGAGACCTGTGTACAGCATAATACATTATCTCGTTTCTATTAGATGTTTAGGTAAGCTTGGCCTAATTTGGCTTGGCTGACAGGCTGGCTGACAGATATCATCTGCATCCTCTCTCCATCGTAATTTCGGCGGCCTTCTATTTCCTTGTGGCGTAGAACATTACTCTCTTAGACTTCGCTTTCCAACTGGTGCCAGGGAAGGAAGATACCGATCCCATCCGATTTCTGAGCACTCCGATTACGTACCCCTAGCTGCCTTAGCGTCATCAACGGAGTATCGAACATCGGCCCCGTGCCGTGCGCCTTGTCGCGATTCGAACTGTTGAGGTGCAAGAACATCATCGTCTCCCAACGCGAAGCCTGCCGTTCTGGCTGTACTGTAGTCGGACTCTAGCCTTCTCGCACTCAAAATGGGTAGCATACTCTCAGTTTTCAAGGTACCATTGCCTTCCAGCGTCTCTCCACGCTTTCTTACCAGGACATCTGCTAAATGATGTAGACATTACTCATCCCAGCCGTCATCTCGCTGGTTCTCTTCCTCATCCTAACCTACCTCATCGTGCCTTTATGGCGGTTCTACCGAAACCGATATAGCCAATACCTCCCACTCGACACCATCTCAACACAAACAACCTCATTACGTATACGCATGCAAAACACGGTGGCGCGATGGATATCATCATGGTCGCGCTGGAGAGCGCGCGGCAGGGAGCCCGTGAACGTCGCCGATGACGAGTCGGACATCGGCTTCAGCTCGGAAGAGGGGGAAGAACTCAATGAGGTGGACGAGGACCGTCGGCATGCGCTTTCGTTAGACACGAGTCACCAACACGCCGATAGCAATAGGAGGCTGAGCAGAGAGTAAGCGCATCCATTTCCGTGTGCTAGCAAGACTTGTGTGTGTGAATGGACCGGGCGTTGGGGTTATTCGACTGACCGAGTTTCCGAAGCCTAGAGGAGGGATTCCGAGACGATAGCGACGACGACGACGACGATAACGACAACAGTGATAGTCGGAATAGACGATAATAGAACTACGTGGGCATTTCCTAACCAGCGTGCATTGTACATTATATTTACGGTTCATGGTATGATATGGGGTATATTTTTCGCTGGTGTTGCCTTTTTTGCCAAACCTTGACCCGGGAGCTAGCGGTCATGTCGTGGGGATATGGCATCTGGCTATGCTACGCGACGATCGTTTTCACTATCTTGCGACATGAACTTATTTTCCGTTGACCCTCCAACATCGGACGATCCATACATACAAATTCATCCATTTACCTGGTTTAGCACGCCGATCCGACTTGTACTGGTGCAAGCGTTCCGCCCTCCGAGAGCGGGCTTCCCGACACCTAGGCAAATTAGCACGTCACCGCACCCCTCTCTCCCGTGCGCTCTTACTATCCTACCTACTACCCTAAGATTGTAAGCGTGCCCCTATTGACAGTAACTTCAAATCCGAAGGGATGTTTGATAAGTCTTTCGTCTGTGTACCTAATTCTCGAGACGAGAGTATTATGACGTAGAACGTGGTTTGTATATACCACCATCTATCTATATAACTCTTCTTGGGGGGTGCACGGGATTATGCCCTTTCCTCATGACTTGTCACACTTATCTTGATATCTAAAGATGGATTAACCGCATAAAAGAGATGCTTCGGAGTGGGATGGATCGTCTACGAGTGTGCTAGTTATCTACATAGCCAGGTATCTACGTGTAGGTGTGATATACGATATACGAGGATACGCTAACTTTCAGGGATAACGAGCAATTGAGCATAATTCCCAACTTACTTTACTATGGTCTATCACAGGATTTCATTTGACCTGAGTGGTAGTCCGGGCTATCTAATACACAGGGTGCTCTACCACACACCAATGTCCGGCTCGTGCACGTGGCCTGCAAGCACATTCCAGCCTTATCTTGCATACTGCCAGCGTCGACGAATCCGGAAACCTTTTACAGGATAAGCCAGGGCCAAACACCACATGATGGCCCCTCCGGAACAATGAAGGATGGCAGTTGACCAGCCCGCGACCCAATGGATGAGCTAGCTGCGTTTCCCATATTACACTACTAGTGCACGTCTCGAGGGGTGGAGGTACTATATCGACCCAATACATTCAGATTGGCCATACATTGTGAAGTGTGAATAGATAGCATAGCACCCCGTGCTTTTTTTTTTCTATTCTCCCTTTGCCTCCGAGTTTAGAGTTAACCCATTGGAAAGGTATTAGGTTTCATATCAGACAGGTTTCAAAGCCACAAGGCTCCATTTTTCGTTTTTTTTTCTCTGCTCTCTGCTCTCTGCTCCAAACCGGTCACCTATGGCAAACGGCCAAATACCACAGGCAACACATACGCCCGACCCCATCTAATAAGCAAAAAGGCACCCAAGCCTCCATGCAACCAGACTTTGAGAATGCAACGCCCTGAAGCCTGATCAAGCAGCAACTGAGTCAGTGTGGCCGTTCCCGACCATCCAGTTCTCTGGCTACGCTACGTCTTCATGATCCTATTCTACCTTGAATTCTGCCTTGACTCAACAAGCCAGGTCGAGTAAATCAATCAATCTATCGTCACCATCACTCACCGGCTGTCGCCCACACTAGCTTCGACGACCATTTTACCTGCCATTCCTACCATTCATCTTATTTCTTTTATTTTATTTTTTTCTCCGATTGTGGACGGCGAAGCTGGTCCGTCACCCCTCCATCTTTGTGTGAACGGCCGAAGCTAAGAGCTCAGCTGTCGCGTCACCTAACAACCCACCTCCATCTTTCTCCCTCCCTTTATAGAAAGCCAATTACCAGACCGGGCCTTGTCCTCGTCGCCCCGTGCAACTGGCCGGGCCATAGCAGAAGCTGGTCTTATTGACCTGACCAAGGCACACCCTTGACGCGCGACATAGCTACGTAGCACAACTCTGTTTTGCAATTGGGGGCTGGTCTAACAGGTTTAACACATCGTATCCTACACTCGCACATAATACTACTAGTCATCCGTCATTTATCTCATCTCACACTTCATCACCATCATAGCTGAAGCTATGCCAATGCCAATAGTACGGTTTCCCAAGGTCAAGCTCGGCTTCCTTAAGAAGCTGCTGCACAGCAAATCCGAACATGAGGCAGCAACGGAACCTACCGTCGACGGACCCAGCAAGCAGCAGGACGAGAAAACCATTCTTCAAGAGCCACCTCTCGAAGAATGCCCCATATGTCACGACCCCGTGGGCGTCATGAATCCCGAGGGTATCCTGGAGTCGTGGGTGCACTTGCACTGCAGTCACAAATTCGGCACAAATTGCATCCAAACGTGGCTTCAAGAGTCGGCCGAGCGCGACCCCCATTCCATCCCGAGCTGCCCCATCTGTCGCACTACCGCAAAACATCCATGCGGACACCCGGTCATCCTACCCGCACCTAGGCTTTCTCCCTTTACCATGTGGGCATCGTTGCCACCATCACCGCCCTCGCCGCCTCCACCCCGTCTCGAGAGCCGGCGACCGCGTCGCCGCCTCTCCAGACGCTGGGGACATCCGCATCGACCACTGCCACCACGCGCCGACCGGGCTCAGGTGCAAACGGTCGGTGAGTGCAAGACTTGTGCAGCCACAGCAGCGGCACAGGAAAAGAGAATGAGGCAGATGACGACGCCCAGCATCGAGACGGGCGGCACAACACACGACAGACGCGGCCGCAGCAGCGATAGGCGGAGTGGGATTAAATCCATGCTGATGCAGACGAGTCTCAGACGACTCAGCATTTCTACTCTTGAGTTACCGCGCGGCGAGATTCCCAGCAGCTACATCGAGGCACCCAGCAACCGCGCCACGCCGGCCGTGCATCGTGAATACATGAATCTCTGTCGGACGCCAGTAGCCATTGCGCGGAGTCCTACGCCTGCGCCGGTGATTCACCGGGTTTCGAGTTTCTAGACGGCATTTATTCTACGCAACAACAACGTTTACCGTATGAACTACAGCATTTCTTTTTTACTTTTTTTTTTTTACTTTTTTTTTATTCACGGATAACACGGTAGCCCTCAAGGGTTAGGGAGGCTAGGATCATAACAACAACAACAACAACAAACAAGAGACTCGATCTATGCTTTCGTATATAGACTCGAGGGAACTCCCCATCGGGACATGATGCGACACTACCATGTCTGGTTATGGAGTTATAGGAGTCTTATGGGACGGGACCAGAGAGGATAGCGAAAACAAACCGGGGGGATATGTTTGTTTGTTTGTGGAACGCTATCTAAGCTTGGTTGGTTGGTTGGTTGGTTGATTGATTGAAGGTTTAGAATACCTCTACTACGTTGGGCTCCATCTACGACATGATGATGCCGGCCCGGTAAACTCACTGATGACGACTCTTCTCCATGATCTCTTGTTTTTCTTCTTTACGGGTGCGCGCTAGCCGAGCGCTCTTCTTTCGGGGTTTACACTTGGTTATAATACTGCGCTTTCACTATAGGTCGGTACGGTCGGTATGGATGGTAGGCAGACAGGCAAGGCAGGGCAGGCAGGTAGGACACGGCGGGGTATGTGACGATATTTCGGGGTTGATGACGATGGCGGGGTAGAGCTGGTACCTACTGACAGCGATGGTCTGGTAGTGCTAGTGCTGGTATAGCTAAGCTAAGCTAAGCTACTTAAGCAATTACTACTACATAGTACAAGTGTGTACTTGGACACTAGCAGGGATGAGATGTTTCTGGCGGGGGGCAGTTTCCAGGTTCTGTCTGCGCTAGATAACCTTAAGTGATGGTTAAGTGATCGGGGGGTTCAAAGAGGGATCACAAGCTTCGGCTTTAGCAGTACTGTGTAAAATGCAACTCCCCGCCCTATTTTTAGAGCCTGAGAGCCTAAGAGTCTAAGAGCCCGGCTCATTGGCACTTATACAATACAACAAGTACCTATACCGAATACCTATATCTACGCTAAGTGATACACTAAACTACCCCTCCTAACTGGGTCCGCCGCTATAAAAGTAGGTACCCAGAATAAGTAGTGTAATGATGTAGGTACTGTACTGTAGAAAGCCACTAGACCAGGATGCTAATTGATCAACGGCGTCAGACGCGCCTTTGCCGCGTCTTCCTCACTTTGTACTACCTCAAGAGGTACCCATGTCTCACTCACCCGATGTATCGCCAGTCATAGTCACACTTAAAGCTATAGAGAGAGAGCAGAACAATAGAGCAAAACACCAACCATGAGGTTCAAGGCAAATCTCAGAAATACCCGCACCTTTTCAAGTACGTTTCTCACGCTTGCCCGGTTTCATGCCCACCCGTGAAGTGAAGACTAACGCAGGTTTCAAAAGAACTGGTCGCAGCTCTCTCCTCCCTCGAGAAAATCGCATGGATGCGCCTCGACGATGAGACCGTCCGCTTCACCGTCATCCCAGCCTCTGGGTCTCAAGTCTGGGCGTGAGTGTGCTCCAAGTAATTGGTTTGTATATCTCATCATATCATGCTAAATGCTCTATCTAGCTCTTTGTCGATCGATTTTATCCTCGACAATTGGACCATCCAATCCGCCGAACCAAACAACACCATCAACCTCGAACTACCGCTGATGCCGCTCCAGCGGGCCCTCAAATCCGCCACTAATGCAGTATCAGCCTCCATTCGCCTGACCAAGAAGGACGGCATACCTATCCTCTCTATGACTATAACCACATCTACCGCGCCCGTGAACCCCATCCAAGGCGTTGGCCGCTTCAACAATGTATACCCCCCAAACCACCCAGGAAACGTTCCGGACGACGACGATGACGGCATATTTGCCGCCGAGCCTCTCGAGACACATCTACAGCGTGAGCGCGAAAAGATCATCACACAGGATATTCCAGTACGGGTACTGCATCCCGAGACGGTCGAGACCATCATGCAGCCCAAAGTGCGAGAGCCGGATGTCCATATTCAACTCCCACCACTGCTCCAACTCAAAGCAATCTCAGACCGATTCACCAGACTCGCCGTCGCGGCCCGAACCTCTTCCTCGTCCGCTTCAGCAGCAAGCGTGAATCCGAAACTCGAACTCAGCGCCAACATGCACGGTGGGCTACGGCTGCGTCTCGACACCGACACCCTCGACGTCGAGTCGCAGTGGGACGGGCTCAACAATCCGGAGCTCGACCCCGGCCAGCTGACGTGTGCCATTGAGGACCATCCCAGCACGCGGTTCAGAAACGAAGGCCCGAACAAATGGGCTACCGTGCGCGTCGACGGGAAAGATTGGAGTAAAGTCCTCAGCGTGGGGCGTCTGGATGGTCGCGTCATCGCCTGTTTCGCCGACGACCATGCTTTGATTCTGTATGTCTATGTGCCGCATCACGATGATCCGCAGGCGGATGACTCGGTTATTACTGTGAGTTCCCTCTCCCCTTCGATTAGACACCTTCTGCTTTGTTAGTCCGGGACAGTGCTAATATCCTATAGTATTATGTGTCTTCCTACAGCTCATGAAGAGCCTGTGTCCGAGACCTAAGGTTCTTGTCTAGAAGCCGGCATCTAGATCGTCTTTCACCATTAGGTTGAATCTAAGCTTGGGAGTATGGGATGGGAATGGTACGAGATCACGAAGTTACGAGTTATGAACTACTACGCGTATATGATCGCATATTGGCTTCGCTAAATGGAGATAGATAAAAGGGATTCGCTGGATAGATTACTGGCTGTAAAACGGGACGCAAGTCTTTGGTTGGTTGGGGATGACGTACTGTATTAAGTATATTCCTAAGGTGAAAAGGCAGTTAGTCGGAGGTCGTTAAAGCTCTGATTACTTTTGCCAGTCTGAATTTGTTATCTAACGAGTTATTGACCGCTTATTTACAAATGCATTCTAATACACAGTGCAGCCGAATTCCTATTTCGAGGTCATCTCAAGGGTCTACGCAAATTAGTTATGTAGTCCGAGGTTTACTCTCGCCGCATGCTCTAAGTCCGGTCCTTACCCTGTGAAATGGCCTCGTAGCCTAGTAATCGAGGAATCTCCTCAAACGCTCCGAGTACGTGTGCGTGTCTCCTTTGCTGACGAATATAAGTTCTGCTTAGGTGCTCGTGGCATACCCGCTCTCTTTCCATTATTTCGGGCGGTGGTCTTGGTGATGTCTCGGTGTTAGATAGTCTGTATGTATATTGAAGAAATGGCATAGCATCTTTTCGAGAAGTGTAACTTGCCTTACCCTTACTGACCTCTGCGCAAACCTTTCACCATGGCTTTTAGGGATGCCGTTGGCCTTGCGTAAATGGTTCCTTTTTTCTCTCAGACATTGCATCGCCTAGTTTGGCTTTCAGCCCCTTGCGTTATGATATTGCGGCCGATGTAAGACATGCAAAATAAAAGGGCGCAGGAATGTTAGCTGTCTGTTTCTTCCTGGCCTACCCCTGGATATTGTTATTAAAGCATCCATACTATGATATCTTGTAATGCTCAGCGATCCGTTCTCGGGAAAACGGTACCTATTTCGAAGCATTTCTGATGTTTAGGGGCCGTCCAAAGAAGGGTGACGAGGACTAGTTGTAACGAGAGTAACATTACAGAGGGCTCCTGCTAATAAGCATCTGAAAATGCATCTCCAAAGTATCAACAAATAAATGAAGGCCGAACAAAATGATGATCTATTAAATCATTCATGGTCCTATACAGACGTAACTTTATTGGTGGTGTTGAATGCGAGACAAAATGATTGGCCTTTGTCTGCGGAGAGAAGTACAGGGTAGGTGGGGACGAAAAGGGGGTGGTCACGTGCGCATTGCTGTTCGCCCAATGTTCATCTCGATAGTGTTTGTATGCGAAGGAAATTGAGTACTACTTGAAGTATCTGGGCACTCTTGATACTCGATATCAATCCCTCCCACTAGGTGTAGGACCTCCGAAACACCCATAGATTCACCCGGGGCACTTCAACTTCGTCCCATTCCCGGCTCCTGCGATTTCACTGTTTCCTGATGATATCGATGGGGTCGCTGTGTGGTACATTTGCTGTAACGGTCAGGTATAAGAAATCTTTTATAGAATTTTAGATTGGAGGAGAGGGTGGAGAACGGGGTGCTGAAATGGAAAATAAAAGGGTTAGACGTACGGCTTCCACCGTATCCCCCGTCCGATTGCTTTGGTCCCTTATACTCATCATCCCCGCCTTGACTTGGGTCTGGGACCGAAGGCTTGATGGGCTGGCTGGGCTTTTCATTTTTCGTGGTCAATTCGTGGGCGTCGGGTGGTGGATTTCCCTTTTCGACATCGCTGCTGGGTTGTCTGCTGTTGGCAGCACCGCCTAGGCCTTTGTAGGGTTGCATTTTAGTTTGTTGGAAAGGGTAAATTGGTTAGAGGAGATATATTTAAGTTCTGATGTAGTCACAAGAGCGATGCTTCGGGGCGGTGGCAAGGTGGTGTGTGGGATGAAAGAACCTGAGGGGGACGAAGAAAATGGAGGCCGAAAGAGCCAAGTTTTATACAGTGGCACTGGGGAATACTGTGATTGATTCCTGTGTTACTTGGACTGTTTGGAACTCGACTTCGGGAGTGAACTGGTTACACGCTCGGGTCCTGACTGAGTCAATAGGCGCTCACTGAACTGGATTGTGTAATGAATCGGTCGAGTTCAACCCGCGATAGGCCGTCGAATGAGACTGGTTCAGACGAGCGACGCTCGATAGGCAATGAATCGAGCGTAACGGTGGTTTTGGAACCTTCATAGCAAGACAAGTACTACGCTGTATTTTCCGCGCCTATACCAAGTCACCTGTACGACCTCATGAGACCAGACCGCTCTTAATCGACGACGAGGGTTGCTCCTCGTGGAACACGAGGACACCCTTCTAGATAACGCAAACAACGGATGCTGACTTTCTCAGTTGGTTTTTTTTTCGGAACTGTCCTACTTCATAGCTAGTTCTGACTTGCGTTGAGGGAACATTGCATGAACGGTCCGCGCACATGCTCGATGAAAACCTCACCGGATCATACGTTGGTACGAAAATGGAAATTCGGTATAAATGCTAGATATTATATGATCCATGACGTTTAACGTCACGAGGGTGTGTTGCGTGATGATAGCATACGTTTTCCGAAGGGAACGAGACATGAAAAACCATTTCCTATCTATGCCCAATGATTACAGATACACAAAGGGGCTAAAGGAACTATTTTCTGGTCTCAGAGGCGTGTAGCTCCATGGGCCTGTGCCCAATTCATGAAGACCTAACCGGTAACATCATATGGAAAAGAAAATGCGCTCGGTCGAGGGCTAGTGGCTCTCATGTTATCAGTGGATTCCAAAGGGGCTCTCGCATAGTTCAGAAGCCAGACTAGGCAAAGCAAATCCAACACAAATATATAAGACTCTACGATCTAGCTTCAGGAGAACCGGTCAGGGTTACACGACATCTTGAAGTCCAGAACAAGCTTTATTGGCCAGCCACTGCCACATGCCAGCTGTACGTTTCTGTGCCTCGACTCATGCATAGTTAGCATGAAGTCATCACTTCCCTTTAAGCAGAAATGAGAACGATTTGCATAATGATTTTAAGGAAGAGTACCCGGTGCTCTTACCTCTCGCCAATTCATTCTTGTTAAAAAGCATGGATAAGGCATCCTCCAGGTAATAGCGGCGAGGCTTAATTATGATTATCTTTACGATCGGGAAAGTACACGTGCATTCCCTAAGCAACACACAAGTAATGCCTTCCATTCAAAGGGTAGATCCTACCCACGTCTTTGATATGGCTACTATACCGGGATAAATTAGGCGGAGCGGGTGTTATAGCTTCATCAAGGTGCCGACAACAATCCAACCTTTTGCTTTTCAAGTCGGGAACACGTCTCATCTATCTCTACAACTTATCTATCTCTCAAATTACCAACATGCCTCTATTCACCGCTGTAATAGGTCTCTTATTACTCAAGTTCTATTTCATTATTCTTTGCATCGTACTTTCTATGTTTGTTGGATCACTGTGCTCGCTCTACTATACTATAGTATTTCGCCTTCGTGTACACGAGTGTCTCGAAGATACCGAAAGAGACACGGATTCTGACACTGATTATTAAATCCTTCGCTGCTATCACGATTGTCACGGAGTTTCTCAAATCATCTCCGTTGCAGCACAGGACCAACAGAAACCACCTCTCCCTCCAATCCCCAGGATTCTCGTAATACACACGACAATGGATTTAGAATTCGACTATCGAGGAGTCTATTCGACAGGGCTCGCACGCACATCCGCTTTTTTTTCAATTGAACGCGGTAACTTCTATAAGACAGCGTGTGCGTCGTTCGTAGCTGCGGCTCTTTTCCCAGGGCAACCGTTTATCGTCATCATGTGAGTAGTAGCCTCATATAAGCAACGAGAATACCCCCTCCACTCGCTTCGTCTCTGGTTGGCCCCGGGATGCAACATGGAATTTAGAATACCATAATGTTGATATTTCTTTGCGATTGTCTGCGTTTTTACATTGTTATCACAAATTAACGATAAGGCCAAATTCTAACGTCCTTTGTTTTATAGAATCGCGATATTAATCTTCCTAGCAACCATGGTTCGGCTTGATCACGCCGAATTCGACTTCCGACGACAACGAATGATAGCCTTATGATCTCAAGTGATCTACTTCCACTAGAGGATTCTGTCTTCGCCGATTTGCTCAAGACTGATTCGGGAATCGATCACCAATAAGTCGTTATAGGATCCTAGCATCTTTTATCTTTCGGGCAATGCTTAAGTTTTGAATTTTACCCAGCCAACTTGTACGTCACCCGGTGTATACTCACACTCCCTTTCCACCGGGGTCTCGTCTGCGTTTCCGGCTAATTCGTAACAGGTTGTGGGATTGTGGCTTGTCGACACCACATTCTTTTGCGAGATGTTGCATTACTTTGTTTGGCGTTACAATTCCTTTCAAAACCGAGACAGAGAGGTGCTGCGAGTATTGTCGGGGTTTCTTGCGGGAAGAGACGCCGTGGATGCCTTGCTATTTGATTTTGCGGATGAGGAAGAAGTTTTTCGCACGCGTTGTTTTGACCTTGATGAGCGACTCGGTTCTCGGTCATGGGACCTCGGCACCCTGGAGCCCAGCTATTTGAAATGGAATGAAGACGGCAGTCCTACCTACGCTGATTTGGCTAGCCGAACATGAAGTTATATTATGGCGAACTCTCTGGCATATCGTTAGCTTGTCGTTGGTCAACATTTCCCTATTTTCTTTTGAATTGGTTTCTCTGTTTTCTTACCCTACAGCGATTCGTTCAACTGCACGAGCGAGTATTCATGGGGGACTGAGCAGTTGGTTTCAAGTTAACATTTGGAGGGATGTGGCCTTGGGAGATTCCTCACAGTCGCTTTTGCTACAGTGGAATTAGTATACAGCATGATGGCGCGTGATAATTATTATTCAAATTGACAAGTTAGCTTATTTATGGAAACAATTGATAATTTGGTGAATTAATTGTGTACTTGGTATTTTTGACACTGTTGTTGGCGGTAGACAATGGTACAGATGGAGGAGTAGTTATCAGCTGGCTAGGAGGAGGTTAAAGTCTACTACGGCGATACGTCGCGTCGACAAAGCCATGGCTGAAGATTGAAGTCAAAGGAGCATGCGCCCCGAGAAATCTAGAGAGCTGACTGATTACAGAGGATTTAGTAAGGACAGTTCAAATATAAAAAAAGTGTGTCGCAGAGATCCTATATATTCTTATTGCCTGGAGGGCAATAACGGCGTCGTTTTGTCCGCGAGAAAGTGGCTCAATGCTAGAGGGGGGCTGATTTATCTGTTAAAACGAAACACCTAACTACTTGAGAGCGTCCGGTCGTCCATGCATGCAGAGATAGGCCAATTCTTACACTTCAGCACGACTTAATGACTGAGAAACGAGGGGAATCCTTTTATCGCAATAGTATTAAGTAGGGTAATAAAAATTCTTCGATTCGAATTTTGACGTGAAGGAAGAGAAGAAATTGCCCTTTCTTCTCATTCTATTCCTCTAAGAGGGCCGGTAGGGGTTGTGCGAATAGGTTCGGTCCCGTGATATAGGGGTACTTACCGTGCCTTGCACATGGAGATAGGCCCTACCTCCACTTCATAGTATTACTGCGTGGATTTTCAATTAGCAAAGCTACCAGATAATAAAGGAACTTATTTGAATTCAACGCGATAACTAATTAATCAAGGTTCGTGATATCTGATTACCGGATTGTAACGGGAGCGATGGTATCGAACCCCGCGTGTATAGGTATCCAATCAATCCCAATACATATAATGTTCGGGTGGATCTACTTCCTATCTCACGTAAGCTGACCTCTTCAAACTCGGTGGAGAAATAGTTTCTCGCGTAATCGATCCGCGACAGACTTACCGTGACGCAGGCCCGCCAGAGAATCAATCTCTCAATATTTCTGGAGGATACCGTAGTCGACCCTCATGCTAAAGGTGCGGGATAGCCGATTCAGGAGGCCGGGGATGGTCACCGAGCGATCGCTTACTTTTGTGAACTTTAACGCACAGTATAGAGTATACAAATGCTGGATAAGGCTAATCCACTCGTCTTTGAAATAACCTATCCTGAGGCGTGGGAAGTTGGGGTCGCCTAAGAATTGGGATTGTGGACTGTGATTCAGCTCGGAAGCGATGCACGCGTTATTAGACACTGTTGAGAACTATATACTAGTAATCAACCCTGAAGTTGGACAGGTAATGAATGTGGTAGGAGAAGAATTAATTAAAATCACCCATGGGCGCTTTAATATTAAATACCACCAATCCGGAGCACCTCTATCGAATCCGAATAAAGAGTTCCCTCTGTTATATGTTGGGAAACCCTTAAGTCGGTCTGTTACATCGCATTCATACTCAACTGCAAAATATACACAATCATTGGCTCCCGATAACAATTACAAAATGAGACGGGCTACGCCGCAGCTGAATGAACCCTTCAACCCACCCCCCCCCCCCCCGGAAATTTAGACATGGTCACGGAGGAGGAGGGCCAGAGCCTACAGGAAGAAATCGACGACAAACGGCTTTCCACTTTGCTGTCCCGAGACCTAGAAGACTCTAATGACCAGCCCATGCGAGCGAGCGAGGACCGTATACTCCTCGGGAAGTCAGCAGCTATTGAACCCGACAGTGCTATGGGTTCTAAGAACGGCTTAAGGAATGATCGGGTAGACGTGCTTCTAGCCGGCGAGGATGTGGATATAGGACCGGAAGTTGCGTCTTGTAGCATTTGTCGGATACTGGGGATACTTCTAGACGCTACCAAGAGTGGGCTTAACTGCTCTAACAATAGCTAAATACGGCGCACGATAGATTAAAATAGGTTAAAATGAATATCTACATCACATATGGGGCACACACACATATGTAGTAAGGTATATAGTACTTGTATTAAAAAAGCTAAGCGTTTTCGGCTAGCTTTTAATGCGCGGCTAATGCTAGCAGTATAACTTTAAATTCGGAGTAAAAAAGGCTTTAAAAGCTAGCTTAAAACTGCTTAGCTAGTTATTTAATAAAAAAAATTAACGCAATAATTGTCAGATATAAGCGACAGCATACAATTGGGTTAAATGTGTTGTGTTCATTAATTATAATGTAAGTTTTATGTAGTAGTAACTGCGTTTGTAGGCAAAATTGTATAAGGGCCCCTGTTATTTTAATATAGGTTTGTTATTAAATACCCCTTTAGTTAATGTATTAAATAAGATCATATCCTTTATATTTAACACACCTTTTTAAAAAGCACTTTTTAAAAAATGATTTTTACAACTAAAAGCTTATAGCAATAACTTTTTACAACTTTATAAAACTGAAATACCTTTTTTAATTAATTAATTATTTATATGTTAAACTTTTTTTTTTTAATAAGTTTTTTAACATTTTTTATTTTTTTTTAGGTATTTTTTATATTTTTTACTGTTTTTAAATGTTTTTAATATTTATAAAGTTAAACTGCTTTAAAAAAATAGGTTATTTTTTTTAAAAAAAAGCTTTAATTAAGCTATTAGTAATTATGTTGTTTGTAAAAATATATTTAACTTTAAAAGTTTTATGTTATAAACCAACAAGAAGACGGCCTAAAAGGAAAACCTAGCGCAGTTATGGACCAAATAAAGGGCTAAACCAGGGGACAAGCTACAGCCAATTATAAGCGCAGGGGTTACATAATAAATAGTTAAAATAAGTTTTTATTTATTGCTATTTAAAATAGTTAAAATAGGTTTTTATTTATTGCTATTTAAAATAATTGGAATAAGTTTTTATTTATTGTTATTTAAAAAATATATAAAAAAAAAAAATATTATAAAAACATAAAAAGTTTTTTTTATAATTAGCATTAGTTTTTTTTTATTTTACTGTTTAATTTAAGCTTATAATTTAATTTTTAGAATTTATTATAAAAAAGTTAACTTTTTAACAATTATTTATTATATTTATGCAGTATTTTTTATGCTATTTTTATTAAGTATTACTTTTTTTAGTTATATAAATTAAACAACAACTTTTATTTATAAATAAACTAACTTATATAAAAAGCTTATACGTTATAAAAAAAGGATCCGATTATTATATTTTAAACAGTTAACTTTTTTAATGTTATATAATATTATATAAATATAAAACAAAATAGCAAAACTTATAAAACTAATTTTAAAAGTAATAACTTTTGTTTTAAATTAGCTATAAACAAAAATTAATTAATTTAAATTAATAAATTAGCATTTTAATAAATAGGTTACTAATATATAATGTGTAAACTAGCAACTTAAAAATTAGTTTAATAATATGTTTAAAATTAAGCAATATAAACTTAACAAATTAAACAAGTTTAAAAGATTTTAAAAATATTTTAAAGAATTTTTAACTTAGGTTAAAGCTTATGTAAAGCATTATAAAAAAAATTTCTAAAATAAAAAAAAAAAAGTTTTTTATGCAGCAAAATTTTTAGCAAAAAGTGCGCTAAAATAGTTTGAACTATAAATAAAAAAGTATATAAAAACAAAAAAAAATAATTAAAGCGTTAAAACTAAAAATATGTTTAAAAATATAAACAGATTTGCTAAAGCTTTAACAAACATATATAATAATTTAAAAAAAGAACAGCAGGCTAAACAATAGCTATTAAAAATCAAATAAATTAAACTAGCATATAAATATGCAGCAAAGTTTTGCAAACTAATATTACAAACTTTATAAAGTAATAACAACATTTTAATAGCAATTTTTTATAAAAAATTAAAAGATTTAGTTTAAAACAAGCTTTATAAAAATAATTAATTAAAAAATTTTAAAAAATATGTAGCTAAAGCAATTAAAATTAATAATTAATTGTTTAAAAAATAATAACAAAAAAAAAAAACAAAAATTAAATTTTATAGCTAATACAAAATAAGCTTAAAAAATATAAATAATAGTAACAAAAACATATTTAAAACTAATAAAACTTAAAGCTGTAACTACTATAAAGTTTTAAAAAAAAAAACAAAACTAAATTAAATGTTTTAATTGCAAACAAAAGAAGCATTATGCAAAAAAGTACAAAGAGCTTAAGCGATTATAAAATTAAAAACATTTTAATATAATAAAAATATTTATATTAAAAATTTAAATAAAATAAACTATTAAACAATAATAATAAACAAAATATATTAAAAAATGTATTACGTATTTAAAACTATATTAAAAATGCAAAATATATTTATATATAAAAAGATTTATATAACGCATCCCCCAATTGACTTGGCCACCCCATTGAATGGGCCACCCCCCTGCTATATATCACTATATAACATTATATATAAACCTTTAAATAACTTTACTAATAAAAATCATAAAAATATAAAGAAAACACTATTAGATTCGTAATTAAATAAGGAATCCAAATATACAAATCTTTTCATTATATTTATATTATAACAGTTTTAAAAAATAAAAAAGATTTAAAAGATCATTTTATATATAAAAACGTATACAATTCGACAATATAATAACTTTACCAATCCTAATCGTATAATAAAATAATTTATACCGTTAGATTTGTAACTAAAAAAGGAATTCAATAATATTTTTGTTTATTTTATAGCTAATTTATTAAGCGAGTTATTAAGCAATACGCTAATATAAAGCTAAGCAAGGATTATTTTAGCGCTTATTTTAGCGTATTGCTTAATAACTTAATAAATAAAATAGCTATAAATAAAAGGAATATATTATTGAATTCCTTTTGTAATTAGGAATCTAACGATATAATTTATTTTATTATAGGAGTAAAACTCGTAAAGTTATTAAATAGTTATATGATAAAGCATAGACGATTTTTGTATGGGTTCTAAGGGTGGCCCATTCAATTGGGTGGCCAAGTCAATTGAGGGATGTGTCAAATATAAGGGATATGATCTTATTCAGTATATTGACTAAAAGGGTATTTAATAACAGACCCATGTCAGAATGACAGGGGCCCTTATACAATTCTGCTTACAAACGCAGTTATTATTATATAAGACTTATATTAACATATTAATTAATATAATATATTTAATTTAATTGCATGCCATTGCTTATATTTAACAATTAAAAGTTTTATTGCTATATTAAACTATTGATTAAATAGTTATTAGCTTAATTAAGCGATTAATATATAAAAACTAATTAATTAAAACGTTAAAATTGCGCTTAAAAATGCGAACAACTTTTATTTTTAAAATAAAGAGCTTAAAAGCAAAGCAGTTAGTTTAAATTTATAAAATTATATTATATTAAATTTTAAAATAAGAATATTATAGCTAAAGCAACTAATTATGTTTAAAATTAAAGATTATTTAAAAATAATAATAACGCTGGCATTAGCTATAAAATCTTTTTTAATTGTAAACTACAAAATAATAAACTTAAGACTTTTATAAAGTATAATTAAAATAACAGCTGTTAAAAAAAACGTTTATAATATAGATTTAAATAATTATAATGCTTAAATATGCAAATATATAAATTTAATTAAGTTAATTAACTAATTAAAAAACTAAATATTTAAAACAGTGTTTTAAAACTATAAAAATATTTTATTTAAATTTATAAATATATTAAATGTTTAGTATAAAAAGCTATATATTATTAAAGCATATTTTAAAAGTAGCTTTATATATTAAGCATAGTTAAACTATAAATCTTTTATTAACAACAGTATTAAAAAATTATTAAAAGATCTAAAAACTTAGGCAACAGAATAAAAAAGAAAGCTAGCTATTGTAATAAAGTATAAAGCTATTAATTTTATAAAGTTTTATAATATTGTTATAGATTTGGAAAAAGCTTTAAAAACTAGCTATTTAAAATAAGTTATAGCGTTTAAACAAACTAATAAGCTAAAAATTAAAAAAAAGACTTTAGATTATATAAAGATTGTATTAAACTTTAAAAATAAAGCAAGTATTTAATTGTTTGTTTAAAGCAAGCTAATTAAAAAAAAATTATATAAAAAAAGTTTTTATATGTATAATAATACTAAAAAGATTAGCAATTTTATTAAAGTTGAAAACTTAAATAGTTGGCTTAAAGCAGCAGAAAAAAGCAAAGCATGCGCTTTTTAAAAAAAAAGATTGCAAAATTAAACATTAAGTTTTGCAAGCAAAAAACCTTGTGCAAACATAAATATAAGTAATATAAAGTGCAAGCTTTGCACTTAAATTTATATGTTAAAAAAGTGTTAGTACGCTTTTTTAAAACGTGCTTTTAAAGAGTTTATATTAAATTAAACTGTTTAAAAAATAGTTTAAAAGTTTTTAAAGTTAAACTTAAAGCTAGTTAAAAAGATTAAACAAATCTAAAAAAAAAAAGCAAAGCAAAATAAGTTAAAAATTAAAACAGACTAATTATTAAAAAAACTTGTTTAAATAGCTTTTGTAGCAAGCAATAAAACAAAAATAACTTATAAATTAAAAAACTTGGCTATTTTTAACTTAAAAACAATTATATATATATTTAACGAAATTAATAAGTTTTTAAATTTTAAAAAAGCTAATTTTTATAATACAGTATACGCAGAAAATAAAGTTATTTTTATTAAAAGCTTTAAAAAAGTTAATATTTAAGTTTAAAAACTAAAAAAACTAAAAGTTTATTAACTTTATAACGTAGCTTATTGCTTAAATATAGCTATTAACTTAATATTTTTATATATATTTAATAAGTTAAAATATTAATAAAATAACAAGCTATTTATTAACTTTTTTTAACAAAAAAATAGCTTAATACTTTGTTGTTTATAAAACTAATTTAATTAATTTATAATAAAATATTTTTTTTTGTTATTTAAAAAAACTGCTTTTTATATAAGGCGTAACAAGCTTAATTTATATATAAAAAAACTATTTTTATAAAAGGATTTATTTTAATAATATTTTAAAATAAAATATTTAGAACTTAAAATATTACAATATTTAGTAGCTTTATTTTAAAAGGTAAAAATGCGCTAAGCTTTTAATAGTAGTAACAAAATTAAAACTGCTTAATATAACGCGTGTAATATATTTAAAATTAAGTGCTAAATTAATAGATTATTTAAAAAAAAGCTAACGATAGCTAAAACACGTTTAGCTATTAATTTTTACAACTTTGAAAATTTTAAAAAGAATAAAAGTGTAAAATAGTATATAATGCTTATAACAAACTGCTTTTTTGGCTTTATTTTTAATTACTATTTATATAATTAAATATATTTATTAATTAAAATTGTATTTAGTTATTTAATTAAATATTTAAAAAATTATTATAAAATTAAAATGTTAATTATTAAATGTAATAATAAAATAATTATAAATATAAATAGCACGTTAAAACTTGCTTAACATTTTTGAACTATTAAAAAGATTATTTTTAAAATGTTTTTTTTTAATATTTAAGCATTTAATAAAAGCGCTAAAAGATTAAAGGATGTTATTAAAAATAAGGCAAGATTTATAAAAAATAAATTAAAGCTACTAATTTATTTATAAATAAAGATTGTTAAAGCTGCTGTTTATTTGTATAACCAAACGTTTAAATATTTATATAATTAGAAAACTTTATATAAGAAGTTTTACAACTACTTTTAAATATAAAACGGCATTGTAGAAAAAAGCAAAATATTTATATTATTTTATTTTAAGGTTTATAAATATAAAGCTTTTGTAATAATATTAAGCGTACAGCAAAAAATAAATAAATAAAGGAAACTTGATTTAAAGGCTTAAATTAGCTATTTTTTTAAATATTAATTATTTATTATTTATTAAATTTGGCTATTAAAAACTAATAAAATTATTATAACTAGAAACGTTATATTTAATAAAAACACTACTTTTTTAAAAAATATTAAATTTTTAAAAAATAACTTTTTAAAAACTATTAACGAAAAGTTTAAAGCTTTAATTATTAAAATTATTTATTAAATTTATTTAAAAACTGTTTAGCAGCTTTTTATTAATTTTTATAAAGATTAAAAGGTGTACGCACTAATTAATTTGGCTAAAAACATAAAAGCTAAAAACAATATTAGCAAAAATAAGAATTTAAAATTAGATTTGTTTATAAAAACTAATTATTTGTATACCGAAGTA
Source organism: Xylaria digitata (assembly GCA_022495195.1). Lineage (NCBI taxonomy): Eukaryota > Fungi > Ascomycota > Sordariomycetes > Xylariales > Xylariaceae > Xylaria > Xylaria digitata. Next base: position 125,052 of record MU377068.1, read on the forward strand.
ATTTTTGCTTTATATTTTACTTTTTTTAAATTTTTTAATTATTATGTTTTTTTTAGCGTTATAATTAAAAAAGTTAGCTAAAGAAAAAATTTTAATAAAACTACTAGGTTATTTAATTTAACTTTAAAGTTTAAAGAAAATTATTATATAACTTTTTTTAGAGTTATAGTATATAAAAGTTGCTAGAAGGCTATATTTAATATAAAACGCCTAACAATTGTAGAGTTAAAGCACAGCATGTTGGTAAGCAAAGCTAATAAAGCTAGATTTTTAAAAAGATTTTTAAACTACTTTAGTAGCAAACTAAAATTCTGCTAAAACAAGGGGTTTGCATTTTTTGTATTGCTGGAGAATATTTTATAAAAAGATTTTTAAGCTTTTAAATTTAGCTTATAAGATATTGCAGCTTTTTTGGCGTTAAACGTATTTAAATCTAGCTTATAAAATATGTTAGCTTTTTTAGCGTTAAACGTTTTAAAATTTAGTTTATAAAATGTTTTAGCTTTTTTAACGTTAAATTTAACAAAGCTTTTTTAAGCTAAGTTTAAAATTTATTGTTAAGATTTTTTATTATTTTTAAAGTAGTATAAAGCTTTAAGTATTTATTTTATAAAAAAGTATTATAGGCAGGCTAAAAAGTTATATTTTTAAAGCTATAAAGATATAAATATATAAAAAAAAGTTAATATATGTATTATTTATAAAAAGCTAACTTTAAATTATATATAGGTATATGTTTATAAGTTTAATAAGCATAGTTATTACTAAAAGTATAAAGCTAGGCTTGTTATATAAAGAAACTAATAGCTTATTAACAAAAAAGAAAATATTTACGCATTTACTTTAGTAAAACGATTTTTTTAAACTTTAATAGCTATTGCAGCTAAGTTTAACCTTAAATTAAAACAGTATAATGTAATAAACGTATTTGTAAACGTTAAACTTAATAAAAAAATCTATATGCATATGCTTCTAAGGTATTGTAAACTATAGATTTTATTTTGATTACTTTAAGCGCTATATAGCTTTAGAAAATTTTTGTTGCTATGGCAGCGTAAGCTTATTTAATTTTTGAAATTTATAAGCTATAAAGCCGTTTTTTATAAGTTATGCTGTTATTTTAAACAAAGTGTTTTAATTTTTATTTATATAAATAATATAGTTCTAGCTTATAAAAAGTATAAAAAGATAATTGTTTGATATATTATTTTTAAATTAAAGCGTTGTTATTAAATAATTAGTAAAAACAATTTTTTTGGTTTTTTAGTATAAAAGTAATTAAAAATTATAATAAGGGCTTAATTTAGCTATTTTAATTTTTATATATTAAAAAGATTGTTAAGCTTAAAAATAAGAATGCTTTATATAAAACATATATATTTATAAAAACAGGAGAGTTAAGCTTTTATAATTAAATAGTTATTAAGCAAAAAATTTATAGCTATTAAAAAAAAATAAGCTTGATTATATATAAAGCAGTAATTATTTAGCTAAATATTGCTTTTGGAGCTTTATAGCTATTTTGTTTTAATTTAAATCTTAGGCTAGATTATTATAGCTTTGTTAATTGCTTACTCAATTATTTTAAAACTATTTAATATTATGCTTTTTAATTTAAAGATGGAAATAATTTTGTAGTTGTTAGCAATTTTTTGTTTGCAAATAATATTATTGATTGCAAAAGCTTATAAGCTTATGTAATAAAGCTTTTTAAAAGTGTTATTAAATAAAAAGCTAATAAATAAGATATTGTAACTATATTAACTATTAAAGCTAAGTTATTTGTGTTAGCTTAAGCAGCTAAAGAATTTATATTTATTAGCTAACTGATTAAAGAATTAAAAGTTATTTTGGATAATAAGCAGATTTGGTGATACGACCCCATAGGGGGTGTATCCCCACGCGCTGTTGCGCGTGTTTGTGTCATTGTGACGCACTGACAGCCTGGCGGCTGCCAGGCAGCTGGCACACATGTCTATAATTAGATTCTTCTCCAAGACTTAGAGTCTTGGCTTTTCCTTTCTTACACATCATCTCTACTCAATACATTACATTCTACTCAGACCCTAGGAAGCACCTATCATTTGGATTTAGTATAATAATTAGTAAACTATTGGTTTGGTAATTAAAAACATTATTATGCTATATATAAAGCTATACTATGTTAATATTTACAATTATTGGCTACGTTAAAAAGTTATTAATAGAACTTTTAAAGTTAAATATATTTTTATAAACGATATAATTGCTGATAGCTTAACTAAAGCTTTCTTTAAAGAAAAATAGAACATTTTTTTAAAGCAGCTTAACTTTGTGGATATTAAAAACATTTAGAAATAGTGGAAACTATAAGAAATACCTAAAGAAAAATAAGAGATGTTAAAGGACTTATTAAAAAGAGAAGAGTTTAACATATAAATAACTAATTAATTAAAAAGAGTATTTTAGTTTTATAGGGTTGCGAAAGGTTATTGCTATAAGCTTTTGGTTATAAAAATCATTTTTTAGGGGGTGTTTTTTAAAGGGGTGTGTTAGATATAAGAGATATGATTTTATTTGGTATATTAACTAAAAAAGTATTTAATGACGGACTTATGTTAGGATAACAGGGGCTTTTATACAATTTTGCCTACAGATGCAGTTATTACTATATAAGACCTATATTAACATATTAATTAATATAACACATTTAACCCAATTGTATGCCATTGCTTATATCTAACAGGATGCGTTATATATAAAACATAAAATGTTTTTATTAAAAAAATATTAACAATTGTTATATTTATACAAATAAATAAATTATAAAAAAAAAAAAAAAGCATAAAATAATAACTTTTATTTATAAAACTATAAATATTAATAACAACTTTATAAACAATAATTAGCTAAAAAAAAATAATGTTTAGCAAAAAAAGATTGCAAATATAAGTAATACAACTATTAAAATAATTTAAAATAGCTTAAAAATGCAATAGCAAAATTAATTTAAAAAAAAAACATATAATATTAAACTATTAAAAATAATTAAATAAAGCAAAAACAAGATTTTAAAACTACTTATAAAATATTATAAAAAAAACTAATAGGCATATAATAGCTAAAATTAGCAAAAATTTAAGAAATAAAAAAACTTAAATTGTTAATAAAAGCAAAAACTAATATTATTAACAACTTAAAAACAATTATACAACTTATAACAATAAGTTATTAATATAATAAAATAATAATGTTAAACAAAGATTAGCTGTTATTAAAACACAAAATGTATTACAAAATTTTTTAAATATATTATATAATATATTAATGTTATATTTATATAGTAAACAAAATATAAAACTAATAGTTTTTATAACAAATTAATTAAAACTTAATAAAAAAATTATATAAAATTAATAAAGTTAAACATTTAATATTTAAATATTAAAACTTAAATAAATATATTATTTTTAAAAAAAATTTAAAATTATATATTTATAACTAGTATTAAATATATATAATAAAAAAATTTAAAATTAATAAAATTAAATAAAAGGCTAAGGCTAAAGCTAATATATAACAATTTATTTTTAAAAAAAAAAAAATTATTTTTATAAACAGAAAAAAATTTAAAATAGCAAGCGGCAATATTTTTTAATATAATATTTAAAATGTTAGCTTAAAATAATAAAAATAGTAAAAATAAAAACAAAAATTAATAATAAAAAGCTTAAAAAACAAAAAATAATAATAAGCAGTTAATATAAACTAATAACTGTTTTAATTAATTAAAAGGTTTTTATATGTAGTAAATATATATATAAAAGTATAAGTGTTAATAAATATAAGTTATTAAAAAAAACAAATAAAGGTTTTATTTAATATAAAAGCTTTACAAAGTTTTATTTTTTTATAATTTGTTTAAAAAATAAAAATATTAACAAAGTTTAAAAACAATTTTTATTTATTTATAACAATAATATAGTTAGGCAAGAAACTGCAGAACTTTTTTTTAATATTTATAGTTATAAAAAAAAGCTTACGTTTAATATTATTAATATGCATAGTTTTAATGCAATTTTAAAAATACTTTGGTTAAAGAAAAGCAATTTTAAAATAGATTAAAGCACTAGCTAGCTTTAATAAAATATGCTAAAAAAAAACTTAGCTTTTAATAAGCTAAAAAAGGCGTTAAACAAGTTTAAAAAAAGTATAACAATATGTTTAATAGTTAAAAAACCAAAAGCAAAACAAAAGAATAATATATTAAAAAAGTATGCAAAGTTTACTAACTTGTTTAAACAACTAAATAAAAAAACAAAATTATTAAAACATAATAAATAAAATTATTATATACTTTTAAAAAAAAAAAAATATTTAAAATATTTTTTAATATATAAAATGAATTAAAATTAGTTATAAAAACTAAATTAATATTTAAAAAAAAAATCTAAAAAAAGGATTTATTTAACTGTTATAATTATTAATAAGGTATTCGATTTTATAAGTATTAAAAAAGGCAGAAAAAAATAAAAAACTAAAATAAAGATTAGTAGTTAATTTAATAGGTGCTTCCTAGGGTCTGAGTAGAATATAATGTATTGAGTAAAGATGATGTGTGAGAAAGGAAAGCCAAGACTCTAAGTCTTGGAGAAGAATCTAATTATAGACATGTGTGCCAGCTGCCTGGCAGCCGCCAGGCTGTCAGTGCGTCACAATGACACAATAACACGCGCTGTCGCGCGTGGGAATACACCCCCTATGGGGTCGTATCATAATTACTGCTATAAAAACTTTATAATATAAAAGTTTGCAAAACTATTATTATAAATTAATAATTTAAAAAATTAATTTTATAAAGCAAAATAGTTTATAGCGCTAAATTTGTTAAACGTTTATTATTAAATATAAATAGCAAAAAAAAATAAATAAAAAATAATATTTAAAACATTTTACAGATTATATAAGTATTAAGTAATGCTATTTAGGTTTATTAATGCATTAGCAAGTTTTTAAAAAATGATTATAAATATGCTACAAAATTATTTAAATTAAATTATAATAGTTTATTTAAACAATATTTTAATTTATTTAAAAACTTTAAAAAAATATAAAAAACATATTAAAAAAGTATTTAAAGCATTACAAAATGCTAAACTAAAAGTTTATTTAAATAAAAGCAAGTTTTATACGCAAAAAGTAGACTTTTTAAAATTTATTATAACTTTAAGCAAAATAAAAATTTAAAAATTAAAAATTAAAACAGTAAAAAAATAGCTTATATTAAACAGTATTAAAAATATAAAATTGTTTATAAAATTTATTAACTATATATAACTTTTAGTTGCAAAATTTAAAAAATATATAGCATTATTTATAAACTTTACAAAAAAAAACGCAGTGTTTAAATAAAAAGCAAAAAAGCAAAAAGCGTTTAAACAAATTAAAAAAAATTTTTTTATAAAACTAGTAATACAGTTATTAAACTTAAATAAAAAATTTAAAGTTAAAGTTAACGCATATAATATAATAATAAGCAAACAATTAAAATAACGAAATAAAAACAAAAAGCTATATTTAGTAGCGTTTTTTTTAAAAAAATTCTTAAAATTAGCAATAAACTATTTAATATTAAACAAAAAGCTTATAGCTATAGTTTAAACGTTTAAAAAAATAAAAGCATTATTTAAATAAGATTTTAATACTAGTTAAAGTTTATTTAAATTATAAAAACTTTGTTTATAACAACTAAAGTTTTAAACAAGTAACAAATTAAATAAGCAGAATTTTTGTTGCAATTTAACTTTAAAATTATTTATATTAAAAATAAAAAAAATTTAAAAGCAAATATTTTAAGCTAAAAAAATAAACATAAAACAAACTAACTAAAAAAAAATTAAATACTATTTTAAAAAAGATTTAAAAAAACTTTTGTTTTAGCATTGGCATATATAAAGCAGTTGCTTAATAGTTAATAAATAAAACAAATTAAAAAAACAGTACTGCAACTAGTACTAAACACAATACTAAACTTAATTAACAAAAATAAATAGCTTAAATATAAAACAAAAATAATAATATTTAATAATTTACAAAAAAAATTTGTTTAACATTTTTATAAAACATTATTATATAAATATTAAAAATTTTATAAAACTTATAAAAAATTTAAACGCAACTTTGTAATATAAAACTAAAACTAAATATTTAAAACAACATACAAAAAATATAACTTTTATAAAAAAGCAAAAGCAACAAAACATAAACCTTATAAACTGTTATAGCTTATTAAATTATTTAATAAAACATAAAAAATTATATTATTTAATTTTATTGTTAAACTATTAAAATTAAAAAAACTAATAACAAAAGTTAAATATAATTTAATTTTAATTATTATAAACAAACTTATAAAATATAAACATTTTATACTATATAAAAAATTAAATATAATAAAAAAATTTGCGTATACAATATTATAACATATTTTTAATAAACATAGCATTTTAAAAAAAGCTATTACAAATAAAGGCATTACTATAACTTTTAAATATTAGCAATTATTAATAAAAGCTTTAAAAATTAAGCATTAATTGTTTACAGCTTATTATTTATAAACAAATAAACAAACTAAAAAATTAAACTAAACGTTAAAATAATATTTGCAGTATTATTTTAATAAACAACAAAATAATTAAATTAAGTTGTTACTTTTAACAAAATTTGTATATAATAGCTTAAACAACAAAAATATAAAAATATTACTATTTAAAACAAACTATAAGTTTAACTTAAAAAACAATTAAATATAAATTTTAAAAACAATAGCGCTAATAGCAAAAAAACAAGTAAACAAGCTTATTAAAATACAATAAAAACTTAAAAACAATTTAACATTTATTTAACAATATATAAAAGCATATTATAATAAATTAAAGTTGTTAAAACTAATTTTAAAAAAATAAAATAAAATATATTTTTTAAAAAAAAACATTAAAACTAAATAATTTAGCAACAAACTAAATTTTAAATAAATTAAACTATTTAAAATTAAAAAATTTATTTTAAAAACTAATTATTAACTATTATAATTTTATAAAATAAAAATATATTTAATTTTTTATATTTTATTATTAAAAAAAGCATTAAATAACGCTACGCTAAAAATGTTTATTAAAATAAAAAAAAATTAAACAAAATATAAAATAAAAAAAATATTAAACTTATATTAAAAAGAATAACGCATCCCACAAGCTAGTTTTGCACACAAGCAAGTTTCGCACTTTTCTTGGCGTACCCTGTAGGCTACTTTATATGCAGGGGTACTTACTC
>MU377069.1:0-132319 GCA_022495195.1 Xylaria digitata
TTTTACGATTTTTCCTTAAAAAGTTATTAAAAGATTAATATAACAAATTTAAAAATAGTACGGAATTCGAAACTGATCCGGTTAATTGGGTGATCTGGTCAATTAGGGGATGCGTTATATAATAGAGTATTTAATTAAATAGGCAAAATATTTACATATAAAAAACATATAAAAATTTAAAAAGCATTTGTAGCATGCAATATAAACGGTTGTATTGTTTTATTAATAGCACTTTAATTAACTAAAGCTAAAAAAGCAAAAAAAGAATTAAGCACATTTTAGTTAGAAATAAATAAGGCGGCTATAAAGGCAAAAGTTTTATTAATTTAACAACTTTTTTTTTTGCGCTTGCGCTTTTTAAAAGACTTAAATTTTTTTAAATCTATAATACTGTAAGCTATAGCTTTTATTATTTTATTATATTACTTTTTTTTTTGTTTACAAAAGTAATATATATAAATAAGCGTTAATTTAGTAGCTTTTTTAAAAATTTCTAGTTTTTTTTTTAACAATTTGTATTGCGCAGCAATTTTGTTAAACTGTTTAGCAAACAAACTTTTAGCGTTATATTAAAAGCAAACATTGCAAATATAAACAAAATAATAATTTAACTTAGATTTAATAAATAAGTATTTAAATTTATGTTATTAATAATAAAAGCATAAAAAAAATATAATAACTAAAGTATAAAAAATAATAGCAAAAAAAAAAAAATTGCGCTTAACAAGTTTTTTGTTAAATAATAATTTTTTATAACGTTTTTTTATACGATTAGCTATAGTAAAAAATAAAGCAAAAAAAAAAAAATTATGTAAAAAGTACAAATATTTACTATTTATTATTAAAAACAATAATTTTAAAAAAAAAGAAATAATGTTATAAATTAATAAAAAAACAGCTTAAAAAAAAAATTTAGCGCAGTTATAAACCAAATAAAAAGCTAAACTAAAAAACAAGCTACAGCTAATTATAAGCGCAAAATTTATGTAATAAATAATTAAAATAAGTTTTTATTTATTGCTATTTAAAAAATGTATAAAGAAAAGAAATATTATAAAAAACGTAAAAAGTTTTTTTATAATTAGCATTAGTTTTTTTTTATTTTACTGTTTAATTTAAGCTTATAGTTTAGTTTTTAGAATATATTATAAAGAAGTTAATTTTTTAACAATCACCTATTACACTTTTGCATAATATTCTCTGTGTTACACTTTACCAAGTGTTACTTCCCCTTAGTTATACAGACTAAGCAACGACCCATACTTATAAGTAAACCAACCTATGTAAAAGGCTCACATATACTAGAAATAAAACCCGATTATAACAAAAAAACAATAGCGTTATTAAAACTATTAACTATATTATATAATTTATTAGCAAATATGTTTTTAATTACTTTTTTGTATTTATTAAAGTTTTAATATATAATATTTTTTTTAATTTTAAAGCTTAAGTTTGCTTTTGTATAGTTTTTAATACTTAATATAATAAAAAATTTAAATTATAAAATTATATTAGCATTGTTAACAAAAAATCTGTTTATAAAAATAAACAGTTTTATATAATACAAATTTAATAATATAAAGGTTAAGCTGCAATTTAAATTATTTATTTGTTATTTAACCTTTTTATTTAAGTTTGTAATATTGTTTAGCTTAAAATTTATTATTTAAGCTGTAGCAATAAAATTGTACGCTGCTTTTAGCTAACAAATATTATTAATATATATACCTTTTGCATATTGCAAAATATATTGCTATATAAAATTTTTTATACAAAAGTTAACTAAATTTAATTAGTTTGCTTAGCTTTTTTACGTTAAAATAATATTATTTTTAAATAATAAAATAATTTGTTTGTTATTAAACTTTATAAAATAATTTAGCTAAAATATTTTTTTTAGTTTTATATAAAACTTAGCTTACTACAGCTTATGTTTTTTTTAGCCAAAAAATCAGGCGTTATAAAGTTAAATATATTGTTTATTTAAAAGCTAATAATGCTAAAGTTATATAATAACTTTATTATAATTAAAAAATATAAGTTATATATAAAAACAGTTATTTTTAGTTTTTTATAATAGTGCTAATAATAAATTTTAAATTAATATAGCTTTAATTTTGTTAGTTTATATAAAAGTTATACAATTTATAAAATTGTTTTATTAAAATATTTTAACTTTAATTTTGTTAATAATTATATAAAAATTTTTTTAATTAGCCTATTTTTTAATTGTATATACGCTTATATAATGTTTTAAAGTTTGCTTAATATATTAAAATCGTATATTAAAAAAAAGCTTAATATAAAAAGTAATTATTAGCTTATTTGCTAAATAATTAATAATTATATAAAAAAATTTTTTTATTATTATTATTATAGCTTTATATAATAAATTTTAACTTTTTATACAGCTTAATTATTTTTTTTTTAATTTTTTATGTAAAACAAAACTTAAAAATGTAAATATTATTATATTTAACTAAATTATATTTTATAAACTAAAATACGCTTTATATAACAAAGTTATTAATTTTTATAGCGTTTAATTTTTTAAATAAAGCGCTAAATATATTAATTATGCTGTTTTTATATAATTTAACAGCTAAAAAATAGTTTTATTTTTTTTTAAAAGTTAAAAACAGCTAGCTAACTTATTATATAAAAGTTATATAAAAATTATTTGTTTTTTAAAATTGTTTTTGTTTTTTTTATATAGCTAAAAATTAAAAATGCTTATTATTTAACTTTGTTTTTTATACATTTAAAATAGCTTTTTTAATTATATAATAATATAATTTAATTTATATATATTTAAAACGTATTAAGCTATTTATTAAATTTTTTAATTAATTATATTTTATATAAATTATTTTAATTTTTTTTTTATGCTATACTAAAACTTTGTTTTATAAAAAAAAAAAAAATATGTTATATAAAGCAGGCTTATTATACTAATTAATTATATAATTAATTTTAATTTTTGCTTTTTTTTTATATAACATTTTTATTACTTTTTTAATAACTTTTGCTTTTTATATAATGTTAAACAAAAAAAACAAATTTTAATTAATTTTAAAATAAGCTTTAAAAACAAAAAAAGTTAATATAATATTGTTTAATTTAGCAATATTGTTTAAAGCTTTAATTACTATTTATAAAATTTTTTTTTTTTTTATATAATAACTAAGTTCTGCTTTTAAAATGTTATATATACAGCAAAATAGCTTATATACTTTTTTAATTTTACTAATTGCTTAATATGTTTTAATAAACATTGCGCAACATTAAATGCTTATAATTTTTGTTTAATTTTAAAACTTTTTAAACAAAAAATTTATACTTAAATTATATATAATATAATTAAAAAGTTTTTAGTATACGTTAATTTAACACTTATATAACATTTTTTAAGCGTTTTACGCAAATATAAAATTTAAAAATATTGTTGCTTAAAATAATATAGCTGCATTAATTATATAAAAAACCTACTTATTATTTATTTATATAGCATTTATTATAACTTTGTAATTAAAATTATAATTGTTTTTAATTAAAAATTTAAAACGTTTAAATGTTTAGTTATATAATTAATAATAATAATAAAATTTTTAAATCTTTTTTAAAATAAAATAATTAATATTATATAATCTTTTTATATAAAAGTGTTTAAAGCAGCAATAAAGCTGTTATAATTTTGTTTTTATAAAATATATTTTAGCTTTATATAAGCTAATATTAAAAAATAAATATTTTTATTTATATAACGCATCCCACAAGCTAGTTTCGCACACAAGCAAGTTTCGCACTTTTTTTAGCGTACCTTGTAGGCCACTTTATATGCAGGGGTACTTACTCCCCTTTATTATAACTTCGCGAAAAAAAGTTGTACAATAAAATAATTAGTACTATTAAATTCGCAATAAAATAACGAATCTAATAATATTTTCTTTTATTTTTTAGCTATTTTATTTGGGCGTATAGCTTTAAAAAACAAATTTGCAAAGATTATTTTAGCGTAGTTTTTAATAACGCTTTAAATAAAATAGCTAAAAAATAAAAAAAAATACTATTAGATTTACTATTTTATTACAAATCTAATAGTACTAATAATTTTATTGTACAACTTTTTTTCGCGAAGTTATAATAAAAAGGAGTAAGTACCCCTGCATATAAAGTGGCCTACAAGGTACGCCAAAAAAAGTGCAAAACTTGCTTGTGTACAAAACTAGCTTATAAAATACGTTATAACAAAAATAATTTTGCTATTTTTTTGTACAATAATATTTTTTATATTATTAAAGTACGCTTATAATTTGTTAACGTTTTTTAATAAAAATAAAAAAAAAGTAAAGCTGTTTAAAATATAATATGTTATTATATTAAAAGAATTTTTTATTTGTATAATATTAATAACGCTTATAATATTATTAGCGCTAAATTTAATATGCATACTTTTTAATGTTTAATTTATTTTTATATAAAAATAAATTTTAAAATAAGCCTTTAGTTATATTTTTTTTACTGTTAAATAGTTTAAAACGCTTATATTTTATAGTTTATTTTAATATTTTATATAATATTAATTATTTAGTATAAACTAATTAAATAAAACATTTGTTTTATAATTTTAAATGTTTTTGCTAGTTATATAATAAAAAAAAGCATTGTTTATTAAAAATTAAATTAATTAGCTGCTAAATTCTTTGTTAATATTTTTATTACTTTTGTTTAACTTTAAAAATCTTTTGCATTTTATTAAAAATATTAAAAATTTTTTAAGCGTAAACAAAGTATTATAAATTATTTTATATAAGTTAAAGTATTAATTTTTTATATAAGCTTATTTTTAAAATATATGTTTAAATAACTAGCAGCTTTTTTTACTGCATATAAAACATTTTTTTTTTATATAATATTTTTAATTAAATTTTTTTTTATAGCTAGCTTAAAAATTTAAATCAAAATTTAAATTGTTAGCTTTTTATATAATTACTTTAATTATATTTTTTATTAATAAAATAGCTATTGTTATTTTATTATATAAAGTGCTTTAATAAATTATTTGTTGCTATTTAAATATATGCTTTAAAATTAAAAAAAAAGCTTTTGCATATTAGCTTTTAAAATATAAATGCTATAGCCAGTTTTAATACTTTTTAACATATTTGTACAACTGTTATACTTAATTAAATTTCTTTTTAATAACTTGTGCTAAATGCATATTATACTTTTATAAGCTTATTAATTATAAAATTTAGTATTTTATACAATATTAAATTAAAAAAAAAAAAATTTTTTTATTTATATAAAAATAATTGTAGTTTAATTAGCTTAATATTAATTATAATTTATATTAGTATTAAAATAATTATTTATTGCATAATAAATTTTGTTTTAAATTTTATTTAAGCTAATTTAGTAAATAAAAAAGTTTTTTGCGCAACCTTTTAAAATAGTTAAAAATACTGCGTAATATTAATTCTTTATAATTCTAAGTTAATAGCAAGCATTTATAAATAAACATGCTTTATTATATAACAAATTGTATAGCTAACTTAAATTAATTTTTTTTTTTTTTAAGTCCTTTAAAAAATTGCATACTTTTTAAATAAAATTATTTTGTTTTATACATTTTTTATAAAAAATAAATTTATTAAAAAGCTATTTAATACAAAGTTTAATATTATATAAAAATATGTTTATTATTTTAAAATCTGCTAAAAATAATAAATAACAAAATATTTATATACTAACTAAAAGTTTAATTTATATTTTGCCTTTATTATATGTTTATATATTAGTTTAAAAGTATTTTAGTTTTTAATTATTAATTATATATAATTTTAAGCAAAATAGTTTTTAAAAATATAAAAATATATATTTTAAATTAGCTTTAGTTATATAGTTTTAATTTATATAATTATATTTAAAATTAAAGTTTTTTATAGCGTTATACAAAGTTGCTAACTTAATATAAAAAAAACTAATAATACTTATATAGCAGCTAACAAATCGTTTTAAATAGTTAAAAGTTTTAGCTAGTTTTTTATTAAATCGTATTTGCTTTATGCAATTTATATAAAACTTTTAGTTTAATTTAATCTTTTTAATTTTAATTGTATACTTTTAGCTTTAAGTATTTAAAGTAGTTTTTTATATAATATATAATAAGTTTAAAAAAAAAAATTTATTGTTTAATTTTCGAAATCTTTTGCGTACGCTTTTTAAAACTTTTATTAAACATTTTTTAAGTACTAGTATTTAATAATTTAAAATGCTATTTATATGTTTAACAATTTTAAAGTTGTACAATTTAAATTAACGCTTTTTTTTTAGTATTTAAAATTAAAATAGTTTTATATGTTTTTAAAACTAAGCCTAAAGTCTTTAGTAATCTTTTTGTATATAAAATTAACTAAAGTTTACAATATAGCAAATTTTGCTGCATTATATAAAGTATTTAATGCTATATTTACAAATAAAACTAAGCAAACAAGTTATTATTTTTGCTATTGTATAACAAGTTGTTAAATATAATTATATACTATTTTTTCTGTTGTAATATAAATATATTTAGTTTTATTAAAAAAGTAATATTTATATAACAATAAAATTAATTTTTTTGTTTTTTTATTATACAAATATACTTAATTTAGTTAAAAAAAATAATATTTGTATAACAAAAAAATCAAAGTATAATATAAAAACTTAATTAGGCTATAAATGCTTTTATTTTTATTTTTATAATCGTATAAAAAAAGCTTTTGCAACTATTAATTAATATTAAATAAGCTTTGTACAATATTATATAATAAATATACGCGTAAAATAAAATACAATTTATTGTATTATATTTATTTATATTTTTTTATATAAAAAAAAAGCTTTGTATAAAGCAGAGTTTTTATTTTAAGTAAAAACTTTTGCTAGCATATAAGCTAATATAATAAAAAGAATTAAGTGCGTACGTGCTAATAACTTCGTACGTAATAATAACTTTATATGTGCTTATACGTACGGTTGTAACCAACACCAGTTATTCCAACATTAACACTTTTTTTATTAACTTTTATAAAGCTTTAGTTTATATATTTAAAGCTTAAACAAAATATATATAATATTATAAAAGCTTTAAAAAACTAAATTGCGTTTATTTATAAAACTTTATTAACTATAGCTTGTTTATAATATATTTAAATAATTATTTGTACGCAAACTAAAAACATAAAGCTTAAGCTATAATATAAATAGTAGTTAAAAGCATATATAAAAGCTTAAAACTATATTAATATATAAAACTTTTTAATAGCTATAAAAATAAAAATAATTTTAAATTAAGCTTGTATACGCTTTAAAAAATTAGCTTGTTATAAAGCTTTTATGTTATAATTCAGGTGTGTTATAAACCAATAGGAAAACGGCCTAAAAGAAAAACCTAGCGCGGTTATAAACCAGATAAGGGGCTGGACTAAAAGATAAGCTACAGCTAATCATGGGCGCTAAAGGTCACGTAATAAATACTTAAAATAGGTTTTTATCCAAAGGTATCCAGAATACTTGGATTAGGTTTTTATCCAAAGGTATCTAAGAAATGTGTAAAAAAAGGAAATACTATAAAAACTTAAATAGTTCCCTTTGTATTTAGCAATAAGCTTTTTTTACTTTACTGTTTAATTTAAGCTTATAATCTAGTTTTTAGAATTTATTATAAAGGAGTCTATTTTTTAACGATATTTTATTGCACTTATATAATACTTTTTATGCTACTTTTTACCGAGTGTTACTTTCCCTAGGTTTTACAGACCACACAATAACTTTTACTTGTAAGTGAACTAACTTATGTGGAAAGCTTACACACTATAAAAATAGGACCCGATCGTTACAAGGTGCACTACTAACTAAACTATTAATCAAAGTGTGTTTTCTTTGATTTTATTTGCCTATATCACTATAATTTATCTAAGTGTGCTTTACACACTATTTTTTGCTTTTACAAGCTTTAGTTTTATATAAAACCTATTATATAAAATATATATTATATTGTACTTAACCTTAAAAGACTTTTTAAACGTAACATTTTAATAAAAGTTTAAAAATACGCTTTTTATTTTTTTAAAAATATAATAAATAGTTTATAGTTTAGCTACGTTAACAAAAAAAGTAACGCATCCCCTAATTAACTTGGCCACCCAATTAAATGGGCCACCCATACAAAAATCGTCTATGCTTTATCACGTGACTATTTAATAACTTTACGAGTTTTACTCCTATAATAAAATAAATTATATCGTTAGATTCGTAATTACAAAAGGAATTCAATGATATCTTTCTTTTATTTATAGCTATTTTATTTATTAAGTTATTAAGCAATACGCTAAAATAAGCGCTAAAATAATCCTTGCTTAGCGTTATATTAGCGTATTGCTTAATAACTCGCTTAATAAATTAGTTATAAAATAAACAAAAATATTATTGAATTCCTTTTTTAGTTACAAATCTAACGGTATAATTTATTTTATTATACGATTAGAATTGGTAAAGTTATTATATTGTCGAATTGTATACGTTTTTATATATAAAATAATCTTTTAAATCTTTTCTATTTTTTAAAACTGTTATAATATAAATATAATGAAAAGACTTGTATATTTGGATTCCTTATTTAATTACGAATATAATGGTGTTTTCTTTATATTTTTATGATTTTTATTAGTAAAGTTATTTAAAGGTTTATATATAATGTTATGTAGTGGTACGTAGCAGGGGGGTGGCCCATTCAATGGGGTGGCTAAGTCAATTGGGGGATGCGTTATATTATTTTAAAAATTTATATAATTTTTAACAAAAATTATTAAAAATAAAAAAGTTTTATAAGCTGTTTTTATGTTTTTATAAAAATAAAGATTTATAAAACTTATTATTTGTTAAAAGCTACGTTATACGTTTTTTAAAAAAAAGTATTAAAAAAGCAATTTGTTTATAATAAGCTTTAAAAAAGCTATATAAAATTAATATATGTAAAAAAAGCATTAAAAAAATTTATAAAAGCGCGTTTTTAAAAAAAAGCTTTTATAAAACTAAAAAAAATATTTTGTTAATTAAACTTAAACGTTATATATTAAAAACAATAAAACAGCTTATAAAAACGTAAGTTAAAATAAATAATATAATAAAACTTTTTAAAAAACGTTTTAAAAAAGCTTATTATTTATTAATACAAAAATTATATTAGCTTAAGCTTTTATAATAAAAAAGTAAAAAGTATATATAAGCGTTTACAAATATATTTGTTAATATATTAAGTAATTATTAGCTTTATATAAAAATTACAAAATTTTTAAAACAAAAAACATAAAGCTACAAAATTAAAAAATTACAAAGTTTTTAAAATAAAAAGCACTAGGTTATAAAACTAAAAAATCGCGCAAAAAAAAATTTTATAAAATCTTTTTAAAAAAAGCTAAAAAATTAAACGCTTAAAAAAATCAAAAATGTGTTATAATAATATAAATTTTATGGTTATATAATTTATACCGTTATATAAAGTAATTTGCTTAAATAAACTAACAAAAATTATATATATCTATAGATTACTTAATAAAGCACTATTTGTACCCTGTAAAAAGCGCTACTCCGTTACAAAATATTTGATTTCTCATTCTTTACAATTACCTGTTTAGCCCTTGATTCAGTATGAGAGACATATTGACCGCAATGGGGAAGGCAAGTCGGGGTTCGTGGCCTTGGAGAGCCAATACTTTGTTGTATATATAGTTGTGGCTTCCAAGATCATTGCTAAAAGCTATTTTAAATAGTTAAAGTAACTTTGCTACATTAGAAGATTATTTGTAATTTTAACCTATTGCTTGCTCCAAGTTCTATTTAATTAGCCCTTATTATATAAAGGTGATGGCTATTAGGCTTTAACCGAATTGCTGAAATTGTGAACTGCTGGACACATAATTCAAATTCTACTTGCTTTTATTCTATCTTGTAGTACTAAACATACCTTGAAGACCAGCTAAAATTCATGACGTTATTTAGGCAGGACTTTATCTACTTGTTACCTTAGCAAGATTTCCAAACCGAAATTATTATTAATTTACATTGTGTTTATTGTTTTATAAAAAGGCAAAGATAAGCCGTGAGTTATTTAATCTTTAAGCACAAAGTGTATTGGATTATCAAAGCTCCCTTTTTATGAAAAAACTACGTTATGCCTCGGTTAATATTTTAGAAAGGGACTGTTATATATTCTGTTACAATAGGCGGCAAAGCCTTAAGTACCTTTTAAAGTATTGTAACATAATCAAATCATTTAACCTTTACAGGAGTGAGCCTGTTTACTCATAACACTGCCTTAAATTTAGCAGCCTTAATAAAAGACTTTAAAATTGCGCTTTTGGGCATAAAAAAGTAAAATACTCAAGCCACCAACGATGATATTTTAACCCTTCTAGCATAGAGTTATTCTTAGTTTTCATATCACACTCCGACACTCTGCCTTACTAGTATCCCGTTTTTTAATTCGTAATAGCATACTCGACCTTTCTCTAGATACCTCAGGCTTAGGATTAATCCAGCCCGATGCATGTGGAAAGAGTGGTACTGTGGTGCTTAGTAATTCTCTTACATAACCCATATTAGCAAGCCTTAAATGCCAACGTGCTCAAAAATTGACCACCGTCAACACCCTAGTATAGTTTGTGGTTATCTACATAAGTAACCTAAACTACTCTCTATGCCTGCACTCTTAGCTTATAAATGGCATACTCCTTAAAGTAGGTCTAAGTCTAAACGGTTGGATCCTACATGCCGAGCAGTTTATAGAATATAAAAGAATCTAAGGTGTCGCTTTAAACTAGGCTCGTAAATATTAATAAGCCCTCCAAACTGTAGCATATAAGATGCTATATTCATCAATTCAAAGATTGGTAGTACCTGCTTCTTACGCTAGCAAGCTCGTTCAGTACTTCAACATCTGATAGCAATGTATTTTGAAGTGAGATTTATACTAGATGACTTAGCTGGCTAATATCTAGGCGTGTGTAAGAAAAGACTTGCTACTCTACATCTCTAATGTTTTGCTATCAATTTCAAAAATGGGTGGTGAGCGCAGTAGCGTTTAATCTATTTGGTTATATACCTCCATCCTCAGGATGCAAATGAACTGTGCCTACATTCATCTTACGTATGCATATAAAATTCTGATTAATTGTCCGATAGATTATCAGTCCTATTTAATCGCAAGACTAGGACTGGCCTTCCACATTCGCCCTTTTGCGCCTTAGTAAATTGCCATCTTCCCAGACTATATAGAGTCCAAATGAGACACCTCTCTCCTTATTTTCGCCCCTCCGATATGCTCTTTCGGTCATTTATTCCTATGAAAATGTCTTGCAGACTGCACCTAGCCCGGCGTCTCACCAGTCTAAAACCTCAATATTAGATGATTTCAAAACGGCTATAATTATGGTATCAAATGAAGAATAAATACCTAAATGTGCTCTGAGGTAGATGATTTACTATTCTATGGATTCCTTTAGGCCTCTCAAAATAATGTATTGGCCATCATAACCTCCTAACCTACTTGGTGGAAAATTCTGGTTGTCGGCTAAGAGAACATGAGTTTGCCGAATTAGTGAATACTTCCTGTCACACCTTCTAACCTGGGACAAAGGTGTCGTGTACATGAGCGAAAGGTATTAGTTAGTATTGGATTAGACTCCTCGCGTAATAACAGATGTTTATCACCCTCCCCCCTATACCTGAGTTATAAAACTTTCTTTACTATATATCATCATGCACATTCTCCCCCGCCTCTACACCCTAAGGAAACTAGCAGGAAATTCAACTAGACATACCGATATCTCCTCAAAATCTTTTTTTTCTACGTAATTTCGCACTCGTTGAAGTATTTGTCTATTCTGCAGCCCCCGGTTAGTTTTCTCAGTTGGCCTATTAGAGGCGCCAATCCCCAAATCCTCCATATCATTATGTCACACCTTTTGGGTCGCCCCTTCTAGGACAAGAAGCTCTTTGTATATAGCAGAGATCACCGATTAGTTAGTCTAAGCTGTTTGCGCAACAATCCCTTACCTTCATTCTGACGCATTATTGGTTCGGTTCTGATTGCCAAATATGGTAATTATTAGGCCTAGGCTACTACTAGGCAGTTACGTAGTGTAATACTAACATAATGTCCTAGTCACATCTGGTTACAGGAAGATGGAGAGTACAGAGAAAAGTAGCTATATGTCCTTAGTATGTGTCCCGTTCCGGGGTGTTGAAATTGACAGACCGCGAAGACCAATCATGTTGAAAGAGATAAGGCGGGTTTCTCTCATATCTACCGCGGTGAATTTACAGTCATTATTAACTTAATAATCCGCAACCACCCGTTACGGGGCTTGGACATCGGGTCACCAATAAGGTGACCAAATACCATTGCTAAGTACTCGAGCACCAGTAGTAGTTCAGTTCAGGGCACGAGGCGAACGAACCTTGAATTGAACTTAATCTAGACCCAACAATCAGGGGCTGATAAGCTTAAGCTTGCTATATTAGACCATGTACCGGTTTCTCCCCCGCTCTATCTGTAGAAGAGGCACACACTTATCCTAATGCAACGATATTTCCCCCTACGAGCCTAGCAGATCTAAGAAATTAGCGTCAGAAGGGCTATGCTGTAGTGAATGGTGACGAATAACCCCGATAACCATCGTGGAACCACCCCGGACTCTCCTGGCAAAGTGGGCCTCAGCACCCCTCAGTTATCATATCATTTATAGGGATGATGCTCCTTAGTATATTTGTACAACTATGGCTGATGGACTCGCTTTGGTTTAACAAAGCTGATCAAGTTTATCCTGTCGAGATATATAGACGATAATTTTCACCTTACTTATTTCATCCGAAGCTTGCCATACACGTTATATCGAGACCATTATTTATGCGACACTAGGCATTGACTTGGCACAATCCGAACGCCTCGATCCGCTCGACCATCGCCGTAAAGTTGGATAGTATCGGTGTATCAAATACTCGTGGAGCTTATCACTCGTTTTGAAACCACTACAGCGGCAAAGTTTTGACCCAACTGGGTGGGAGATACAATTCAGCCATGGCAGATCTATCACTAGCGAAGCCTGACGAGTCGAAAAGTGCACAACTTGGCTGCTTCCAGGATCCGGAGAAGGGAGCCAATGGCAGTATAATTGTCGAAGATGGCTCAGTCCCTTCACGGAGTTTCAGAGGCGTAGCTCTCAAATCCTTATTGGCTAGCGGCGTGGAGCTTCGTGGTGTTCTCCCTATACCAGTAGAAGAACGAACATCAACTGACTATACTAGCTACGTGAGTAATATCAAGCTTGCTTTCTTCTTCCTTTCGATGGTTGCTAGTAGGAGAACGCCACTCATCCTAGTTGGATTATTTCAAGAATTTTACATACTCTTATCAATGTATATACGTGTCGCCTGGAAATAATTCGCTAACTTTTGATGTTTAAAGTTCTCCATCTGGGCCTGCATGAATATAAATATCCTCCCTATTACATTCGGCATGTTAGGTCCTACCTACGGATTGAGTCTCCGAGACAGCGCCATCGTAATCGTCTTCTTCTGCCTGTTAACGGCGGCGATACCCGCATATCTGGGAACTTTGGGCTCAAAAACCGGCCTACGACAGATGATCCAGGCTCGGTTCAGCTTCGGGAGATATATTGTTTCGGTACCGGTCATCTTGAACTTAGCTACACTGACCGGCTTTTGTGTGATCACTTGCGTTATCGGAGGGCAATGTCTCTCAGCTATTTCCGAAGGGTCGCTCTCACCGGTTGTCGGGATAGTCGTCATCTCCGTACTGTCCCTTTTGATCTCGTTTTGCGGATATGGCGTCCTTCATACCTACGAGCGTTTCGCTTGGATCCCTGCTCTGATCGCCATTGTTATCGCAGCTGGGAGCGGTGGGTCGCATCTTAGTCAACAAGTCCCGACGTCGCCAGCGACGCCGCGAGGCGTCTTCTCACTGGGAATGGCTATTGCCTCCTACATGATTCCGTTTTCGGGACTCGCGTCGGATTTCACAACATATCTCAACCCCAAATTTCCAAGGTGAGTTAATGTATAGCAATTCTTACTTCTCGGCTAACCCGAAACAAAGTTGGAGGCTTTTCCTATATGGCTTCGTTGGCCTAATCACCCCGAATATCCTTCTCATGACGCTAGGCGCTGCTATCGGAGGAGCAATCGGAAATGTTCCCGCCTGGGAAGAGGGCTACGAGAGGAATTCCGTTGGTGGAGTCCTTGCGGCGATGCTATTGCCGACCGGCGGCTTCGGTAAATTCGTAGTTGTCCTGCTCTCTCTCTCGTTATTGGGCAACAACGCAGCGACAATGTACTCCGTAACGCTCAACTTTCAAGTTTTGGTACCACAACTCGTGCGTGTGCCGCGCTATATATTCTCGATTGTCATAACAGCTATTATTGTCCCGGTTTCAATCAAGGCCGCGGCGGAGTTCTTATTCAGCCTTCAGAACTTCATCTCTTTGATCGCGTATTGGTCGGCCGCTTTCGTCGCCGTCCTTCTCACCGAACACGTCGTTTTCCGAAAGCGCCGGTTCGATTCATACGATCACGATGCATGGAACGTGGCATCACAGCTGCCTTGGGGTGCTGCGGCCTTGACCGCACCTGTGCTTAGCTTTGGTTTGGTCATCCCGAGTGCGGATCAGGCATGGTTTACGGGTCCTATCGCGAAGATAACGGGCGATATCGGGTTTGAACTGGCATTTGTAACGACCATGGTTCTCTATTTACCTCTCAGGGCTTTAGAAAAGAAGATATGTAAACGTCGAAGCCTCGGATGCTGCATCTAGCCGAGGACCATGTGCCGTAGGAACAACGCGAGGGATTTTCTGTTTAATTTAGCTGGCAGAGGAATCTGGCACGATAAGTGATGAATATTTAGTAGAAACAGGTTGAGATTATCACTCATTATATTGATTACCGCTCCTTTATTTCTATGAAGACCCGGTCTTGATTCTCTTAAACGAAAGTCCTCTTGAGAACGATATCGTAACGTACCGAAATGATCCACCTTTTGATTGCCAATAAAGCAAACATGTTTACCTTCAGTGATATTGTTTACTGGGGGGTGTCCACGAGGCCCATTCGATAAAGGTTTTCCGTCATATAGATGAAGCTGAAGCTTTGCTCGTAGAGCCACTCTCCACATCAACGACCTTCTTTGGAGACACCGGGATGCCTTCAATCCCGATGGTGTGCATATGATGCTAGTATGGGGTTAGCCACTTTTGATCTCTTAAAGTGTCAGAAAATCACCCACGTTGATGTTAATCTTGGGACCTTTGAACCATTTATGCGCGTCAACGAAAAACCAAATTATAACAAATAGCATTGGCGCTCCCTGATCTCAGCATATTAGTATTAGAATGTGGAATGGCTTTAGTTGGAAGCTAAGGGTTATAGCTCGATAACATGATTACGGGGGCTGGCTGGTGGGACTCACGTAAACCAAACTTGTCCAATTCATCACATCAAGGGTGAGATCTGCGCCATTGACTGCAGGAAAGTTGAAGAACGGCAGGATAACGACGACGAAAGAGCAACCAAGAATGCCGATGGGCAAGCTAAATGCGCCCAGGTGCCACGGCCCCCTCCTAAATTTGTTTCGCACAACCGCGATCTTGATGAAGATGGGGATAGAGAAAGCGATAAAGGCCGCGATCGCCCCAATGCTAAAGATGGCATCGATCGCTGCGCCGCCGAAGATTAATAGCAGTAGAAGGATCCCAATCGACGTGTTAAACCATACGGCATTCACGGGCGTTAATGTGTGCCGGTTGACACGCTTCAGGGGTCCACTGAGCACACCGAAGCAGTCGTCTCGGGCGTACGCAAAACAGACTCGCGACGCGGCTACCATGCAGCCTTGTCCCATGGAAAAAGCGCAGACAATCGTCAGAGAGAGGACGGCAAGCGCAGCTTTCTGGGGTAGCACCTGGACTAGGTAGGCAGCCCACGGTTGTCCAAGCTCTGTGTTGATCACAGCATCGACGTCGGTGATAGTATATGCGATCAAGGTGTTCAGGGTGAAGCCAAGGACAGAGCCTGAGGCAGCCGTCATAATGATAGCTCTAGGAGAAGCGACCGCGGCGTTGGAACACTCCTCGGCAAGGTGAAACGGCGCGTCATACCCGCTCATTGTCCAGCAGATTGCTAAAAATGACATCAAAACTGCAACTCCGTCCGGCCAGTCCGTGAAGTTTTCAATACCCCAGGCCACCCTGCTGGGCTGAAATTTGGGCACGTTGTTTGTCGCAGTTGGAATTATGATGATCGTGATAATGAGCGCCAACACGTTGATAACAGTTCCAACAGAGTTGAATTTTGCGATCCATAATGTCGGCATGCTGCTGATGCCGGCGTGAACGATCATGAGTAAGGTGCTAAGGAGGAAAGTTTGGTACGAAGTTGGAATGTAACTGGGATTGACGATGCTCGCTGCGGCTAGCATCATTCCGGCTTTCATGAATCGTCAATCATACTGCTATCGTCATATTAAGGGTCAAATGGTCCTTCACTCACCAGCTCCATAGTTGACACTGGGAGCCCCAGTGACTTGAACGAACCAGTTCGACCACCCCGTTATCCAAGCGGCTAGGGGGCCATATTTCGGGCCCGCAAGGACGGCTGCTGCGTAATAGAGTCCACCGGATGTCGGCATACTACTTGCTAACTCGGCCATAGATGCTGCAATCTGGAGAGATGTCAAAAAAATAGCTCCGTGTGCTAAGTGCTGGAATTCGCCGGGATTCAAGAGTATGATGGCTTACGCATAGGATGAATACAACAGAGACCAGCCACCCCCATGTATTAGCAGCAGGTCCCGCTATACAAGTTGAATCAGCCATGGTTGTCTACCTCACAGATTGAGGCTCCTTACTCACCATAGCCGATGCCGTACCACATAGTAGTGGCAATGCTAGGTAACAGCCCCATTACGGCGAAACTGACGGCGAACGAAGTCCATGCCGAGAACTCGCGCTTGAATTCTTGCTTGTAACCTAGGGTAGCCAAGGCCGCTTCATCATCCGACATATTGGCAATATGATCCGGTACATCGCCGGCGGCGAATACCGTCGTGACAGGAGGTACAGCATCTTTAAAGTGATGGCTACCGTCTCCGCCTTCGCTTGTGGACATCTGGGGCTTTATCGATTATTATGAGCGTAGCGAGAATTTGTAGCTTAGTAGATGAGTGATATGGTGGTACTAATTAGCGCGATATCAAAGCGCGCAGATCTACTCAAGACGCTATATCGGGCGACGTCGGGGTCTTTCGTCGGATTCTGATATTATAGAGAAGTGAAACTAAAACATACTGCTACGCAACATCGAGTGGGCGCCACCGCCATCATATAGCTACATTAGCGAATTCCACACTACTATCGTATTGGCTTGCTCGAGGATTGATAGTGTAACCTCTTGCAGATCAATCAGAGATATCAACCAGGGTTTAACTCTGGTGGCTGCTGTTGTACCAATGCAGTGCACTCGGGCACTCCCTATACAATCGTCGATAGGTAGGTATGTAGGTACCCTGAGCAGACCCTGAGCTCGTCTGACCCAGGCTCGACGCCTTATCTCTTCCCCAACTTTTGCCGTGGGGCACGGTCATCCAAGGTTACTGCTACTTGGCGATTAGGTTCAAAGTCTATAGTAGAGCAGCTTCCAACAATACATCGGATACATCTTCGTATAGGATTGAATTCGAGAAAAGCTCAAGTTGTAAGACTAGTTGAGAATTATGCCACATACCTTGTTCTTCATCATAATTCGCCATCGCTGGGCGATCATAAAAAAGCAATACCGTACTGTAGAAACAGATCCAGAACGGATGGTACTTTACACAGTGGAGAATGAGAATTTCGGAATGCTTCTTGTTGCTTGGGCCTGCAGATTGCATGCCCAGGATAAGCCTAACCTAGGATATATAAGCCTATGAGAACAGGCCGTTCAATCTGTAGGTTATCTTGTGGCTTCAACAACCACTTTCTTCATTGGTATCCTTGTACCCAATCAGATTGTCAAATTTATCCCCGCACTCTTCGACCTTCTGATGTAACCTTTGTGCTATGCTCAGCTCCATACAGGTATGAATACATAGTATTATACCTACCCACAGAATACAGTAATACTACCATGTATGTCGTACTGGTACTGTCCCTGAGATGCCGAGTTATAAGCCGACTACGATAGATAACTACTTGGCGAGTAGAGTTGAAACCCATCATCCAGAATTCAACGGTCAGCCTTTGTTTTGTGTAGGTACAGACGATATGCTGCTGTGGCCTGGCTGGGTTTCGAGATGTCGCTCGTGCAAAATAGTATGAATTGAAACCCATAGATACCTAGATACCCGGTAGCAATGATAGATAGGCATCTATCTAGAATTTCTAGAACCCACTAAGCGCGTCGGGCGGTAATCCCCCGATTCGATTCTAGGTCGAGCAAGACGCGTTATCGCATAGCTACGCAAGGTCAATAAGTCGCTCAGTGCTACTGAGTAAAATGAGCATGATGTAGTGCAGCACAGCGATCCTAGCGCCTTCGTTATCAGACATCACGCACTCCAGTCGGAATTAATTGATTATAGCCCCTACGCTACATGAATGGGCCAATCGCCTCCAACCCTCCACCCTTTAAGTCAACATACCATATCAGCTGAGCAGTCGGGCCATTATCTATACCTTCGCTGAGCTTTAGCTACCTCGGCTTTGATGACGCGTTATGTTACGGTGTAGTGTATGGTAATGGCTTGGGTGTGATGTGTGAGGTATAATATTCGAGACACATAGAAATAACCATATATTTCGAGCGCTCACAGATAATTCAAATTTCGCTTCTAGTAATGATCTGTTCGGCCCTAGTCGGTGGTCTGATAGAGCCTCCATCGTTGGCATTTTTCGAGTCGGCTCAAATCCCGATCTATCGCCGCCCATCTATGCCCTCATTTTGGCGCAAGGAGCCCATGACTGAAGCAAAACCAAAAGTTTTAGGTTGGCATTTTCAAACAAGGAGGTGCCGCTAGTTTAGCTATCTCCTAGGGCTATTGTATTGGACAACTTCCCGTGAGAATCAGATGCTCACTTCTTATGAGTTCCATTAGACCCGCCGGGGAATATTCCGGTGATGATAAAGGGATTGCTTCTTATCTAGAAGTATAGTACCTGGAGATTGACGTGCTAACTCAGTTCTCCTTGCTCTAGAGAACTCTTTCTCAACTAGAAGCTCGTCCATACGTGTGAACAGCGGCTTGCTAGCCTACGGAATATTATAACCTTCTCAGGTTACTCGGGATTCTGCAGGCAAACTTCAATATGCAGTATTTGTTTTATCTTATATACCGGCCCGTAGCTATTAGAAATGTATGTGCTTAGTGAAGTTGCTAGCTACACATCTCTTTCTTTACTGCGAGTTGCCGACGGGTCTCGAGTGAACCTCATTTGTCGGCTGTTCTGACATTAGGTGCCTGAGGTACGTATCGGGGCATTTGATGCGTCCAAGTGATATAAATCATCCGTCGTCTTGAGCCTGACCTGAGCCTACACGATAATTTCAGGGACGGTGAATGTATCGTTGACCAGTTGAAGTGTTTGTGTCATGAGATTGAGAAGCACACTTTTGATATTCGAAACACCAACGTACGTGGCATGCGGAGGCAGCGAGATGACATATAAAACCATATAATATACTTGGGGAAATATGTCACGAGCGCACGAGGTCTCCGTGTTGGTTGGGAGTTGTATTGTGGTAGGTTAGAATTTTAGTTAGCATTCAACACTTGGAGAAGCTCACTAACTAGATTTATTTATAGGGTAAACGACGGTCTTTGTTAGACTTGCGAAAGTTGGAACGCTTCGCAATCTTTGGGAGAGTGTTTACCAGGTAGGTGCACTGTTTGAGAAGAAGGGTTACCTAGATCCTACCTCATATAGGTGATCGCTGGGAGGGGAGTAACCTACAATACCATGCCAAAACTTGCTTCATTCAGTAAATACGTGAAAGATAATTTGTATGTTTTTAATAGTTATTTAACAATTAATAAATAGTTAATACGCTTAATAAACCGTTGATCAACTATCGTTTCTCTGTTTAACGTTCTTGCGATTTTCAATACGCAAACAATAGTTAAGTGGGCGAGGGAGAGTTGAATACGTGTGTACATAGTACTTGTAGTGTATGTATAAATGTGCTGTGTATTTGAGATCTGTTTAGGATAGGAAGCGGAACTTACTACATTCGGAACATTAACATTGGATGGATGCACTTACCTCTACTATAGAGCTGCATGTACTCTAGGTACCTGTAGGCTGTAGGCTGTCACTGTGGCGAGGTAGTAGTAGACTCAGTGTAGACTGGGCTGATTACATGTCGTGATACTATACTAAGAGTACAGCTGAGAGGTACATACTTAAGTACTTAAGTTTTCAAAGCCTTGTTATCAATATATCAACTTTCAGCTACCTAGTGTACAGTAGATCTCCTTTACTACGGGTATACACTTACATATCTTGTATGTAAGTGGTTGTGTTTATTAACTAGGCCCTCTCAAGTTAAGCACTTCAATATTTCTTCGTCAATGCAATTTTCTCATGCCCAATGACGCATTACTCATGCAGATCTCCGCTGTCCCTATTCTAGACTGGTGCATGTTAAGTATTGGGAATACCTACTTTACTATGAGGTACCTACCGTAGTGTAGTGCCCCTTTTGGGGAATGCCGACGCTGCACGAAGGCGGCTTACGACTGTGCGGAAAAGGACACCTTGTTGTTACCAAGCTTTACATTACTATGTGACAGATCATTATCGAATGCTACCTCCCTGCTCACACCGAGTCTCCCCGTCTTCCCATCAATCATCATCCAATTTGCTTTTGTACTCTCGATAGCAGTGCAGAAACCTGGCTAAGTGTAATTATACTTTAGCTACATGTAGTCCTGGCATGTAATGGACCCACTCTAAATGGAACAGAGACCAATGGAATGGAACCTATGCCCAAGGCAGTTGGGTAGCAGTAGTAGACGCAGCAGGAGAAACAGTAGGTAGCAGCAGGTACCAAGCATGTACCAAGCATGCCCCCAAGGCCGCAAACTTCCGTCCTTGGTCTACCCAAGCCCTCCTGGATTGACGGGCTGGGTACCTCAAGTACCTTTAGACCTTTAGTGTAGGCACCCCAGTGCAGGTACCTTTATCCTTACCGAATCTGGGCAGCCTTGGTACCAACTTTAATGTTATTAGTGTAATTTTCCTTCTCCCTCCTTCCGCGACCTCTCGTGAGTCCTTGTCTTCAAACAACCACCTTCACTGTACACGTACTTCGCATTACAGCCTCATCGTCCTGATCATCGTTACCGCTACCCTATTGTGCCATATCATACGATACCACTACCTACATCGACATCAAGTTCGACGGCCCTGGCCTTGGCCTCGGCCACGCCCCTACTCCCCGTCCGTGTCATCTCTACATCTCGATCCTGACTGGGCTGGCAACACCTCTTCCTGTTGCTGGGTTTCCTGTGAACCCTCTGCCTTCGTTACAATGAACGCCATCCAGCAGAAATGCCGGCCTAAACACCAAGTCCTGGTCCTCAAATGCTATCCCCGGACCACCAAAGGCGCGGTTGACATCAAACCCAACTCGAGCGAGCTCAGCTATCTTCTATTCTATGCCACGTCACGACGTTCAAAGATCCAGAAGATTGGCCAATTCCTCGAGAAAAAGACGGCCAGCGATGTTTGGAGGCTGCGCATCGGGTGAGTCACTTCTCTCTTCCCTGTGTCATTCGGTATGTATTATATTTATTCTAACTAGTTACTAACGCTTGTGGCCCCTAGAAATGTCCAGGTTACTTTGCAGATTTTAGCTGCCTTGATCGAGAAATCCCCAAAAGACCTACCTCTCTTCGCGCAAAATGTCCTCAAAATCCTTGCACTCATCCTCCGCTCCAACGATATCACCATGGTCGAGGCCTCGCTGCCTACTTTTGAAACCTTCTGCGAGCACCACGATGTTTCATCGCTATTTGCCGACCAGGCTTACCTGCACCAATACGAAGAAGTAGTACACGCATATGCAGCATGTGCGTCGACTCGTGTGACCCCCGGAAAAGGGACGCCTACCAAATCGGTTGCTCTTCGCTGGCGGAACGCCGGCCTAGGAGCCATCAAGAGTATCGCGACCTCAGATGCCCTATCCTCGGTATCTGGACGTCAGCTCGGTGTTGTAGTGCCTATGATACTGGAGAACCTCTGGACCGACGACGAAGATTTTTTGGATGTCTTGCTACAGCGTGCTGAGATGGAAGAGAAGGTCGATTCAAACGCGTTATTACGGCGTAGGACTAGTGTGTCAACCGTGAGGACGGCCGAGACCGGGGGTGATACCAATCCTATCGCTATTTCCGGCACATCCGGCGACATCGACAAGCTGGCGGAGGAAGATACTGGTGTGGCAGCAATACAATGCCTGAAGCAGATCTTTGTAATACCAAATCGAGCCCAACTACATGGAGCTACTAGCGCGTTGCTGAAGTTTACCAGAGAGCGCATATGCCAGAAAGAGGTAGTAGTGAAGCCGCGACCTGGCGGGGGCCGCGATGGTGGTTGGGCGATTAAGATCTTTGATCTAATTACGAGGTGGGCGCCGGTGCAAGATCGTTATGCTATCATGGTTACAGCTATGGATGCGCTGCTGCGGACTCCCCCGTCACGAGAGAACGTTGATGAGCAGGTCGTCCTAGCAGCTATCGTCGGTTCTCTACTGCGCTCCGATATTAATTTAATAGGCTTAAGCGTCATTGATGTTCTCCTTGGTTTAATACAGCACATGAAGCGAACATTGCGGCATTACGCTACCTCGCGGGATGGCACTTTATCTAGCACGAGCCGTGAAGACGAGCCGATTCCAGATAGTAGCGAGCCGATTTCATCTCAGCAGCATAACCTGCTAAACCGTATTCAGCAATGCATGGGAGATCTCGCAACTCACGTGTACTATGCGGATCAAATTTCGGATATGATTTCAGCAATTCTGTCACAATTGAAGCCGCACCCGAGTGCCCCCGAGACTTCGATAACTACCGATAAGCCGAGTAACCCAACTGGGTCGGCCGCCGCTTCAACAGGCAATGTCTCAGAAGAACAGTTTCAACTGGATAGTTATTTTGCCAAGGATTTAGCAAAGACAACAGCACTTAGGGCCATACGGTCGATTTTATTGATCGCTAACCCTAAGACGAAGCTGAGTGGTAATATCAGCCTGAGAAGAAGTAAGGTTCCTATTCAGGTGTGGGAAGGGACTCAGTGGCTACTGCGTGACCCTGATGGGCAAGTTCGAAAGGCATACGCAGATGCTGTTATCACTTGGCTCGACAGAGAAACTACAAGAGCTGATCTTACGGCTCGAGATGAGTTGGGCCAAGATTCTTCACGAGCGAACAACCGCGAAGTTCTTCCTACTAACACTGGCCGTAGAGCTGTCTCGAGTGCTTCGAATAGAGATAAGCCCGCTAGGCCGCGCCGATCTTACTTTCTCCTTCTCCTGCACCTTGCCATATATGACACCGCACTACAGTATATCGAATTCGATACAGATGTAGCCTTGCTCCATATTTTATTAACAAAGCTTGTTACTAGGCTTGGAGTGAATGCAGCTAGATTTGGCCTTCCCATGGTTTTCAGGCTCCAGGAAGACATACAGGAGGTGGAGACGCCACTATCAAAGGTGCGCTTAGGATGCCTCTGTCATGGCTATTTTTGGGCCGTGAGCGAGCAGTTTGATTTCGATTCTTCTGTCATCGGTAGGGCTATCCAAAACGAAATTGCTCGACGGCGGAGTAAGAGCTTTTGGGTTGAAGGGGTACATGTGCCAACCCCGTTATTAGAGTCTATTGGGACCCCTGGGTTACTAAGTCGGCAGCGCAAAATATCTATCCACGAAATCGAGTCAGAAGCGCTTCTACCATTTGATGACCGTTCGACCATGGTTGACTGCATCTGCACCAACTATCGAGATGGGGGTATCTCTCCACCTGTGAGCCCAGCTGCATCGCCTAGTCGAGGGTTCGCAAATCCTATTCTAAGCTCGACACTCAGCACGATTCCTCCTGTCAATGGCCAGGAGGAGCTACCAGCTAAGTTTCGAGAAGAAATGTTGATGGAATGGTCTCGAGAAGCTGCTATTGCTACCATACAAGAAGGCAGCAAGTCTGCGTCTCTTAGTGGATCTAAAACCGGGACAACAGCAACGAGAAAGAATCGTCTTGCTGTCAACGGGCTTGCGACTAATGGCCATGGAGCGAGTAGGCCTGGCTCAGCCTATGCCGCTCAGAATAACTTGAGACCGTCTTCAAACGCCGGAGTTCCTCGCAAATCAAGTGTACAAAGCCGTAGTTCTGGGAAAAGCAGTTCCGTTCGAGGTGTTGTTGCATCTGTTGAACAGCTTAAATCGGCGCTTACCGGTGACACTGCTAGGCCACAAACGTTTCACACCGTCCGAGAAGACGATAATAGTAGCGACAGTATGGTCAGCTACGAATTCGCACCTTCGGAGGCCTCTTTCAATCCGCAGGTACCCGAAGGTAATGAAACCAATGAATCAAACCAGGCTCAAGCACGACCAAAATCTCGCGAGAACAAAGCTCTCGATGACTCGGGCGGCCCTTTAACATCGCACCCAATGGATGCTAGTGACCACGATGAAGATGAAGTGCCTCCAGTACCACCACTCCCTCCTTCCTACATTGGGAAATCTCCAGAAGTAGACATCGGGCTAGAGCAATCCCTTCGAATTTCAACGCAAAGTCATAACGTCAAAACTCCAAAGCGAACCGTCAAGAGCCGGGAGGGCGAAAGCGTAATTTCTAGCAGTGTGGTCGATTCCGACGTTATAAACACCATGGACCTTCAATCATTGCTCAGGGGTATTGACAGCAAGTCTAGACAGAACACTGTTGGCAACCTTAGCAGGCCCCCTTACTAATAAGAGAAATACTCATGCTGGGCGTTTCTTGGCGCCTTGGTGGGTATCATAACTAATTCGCGAAGACACGCAAGGTATTATGAAGCAGTAAATAGAATCCGCGCGTGGGGTGTAAGGAGAACATCAGTACGGCTATATAGTATAATTAAATCCAACAAGCGTATATTATTTGTAGCATCTGATGTAGACATCAAATAGACTGGAGTAGAAAAAAACAACGGTATATATCGCATAACTGTGCCGCCCGCAACCATAATTCTTTCTCGCCACCTCGATACTTTTAGTCAATCGCCAATTCCAAAGCCATTAAATCGGACGGACACGAAGCCCCAAATGACTGCACGATTAGCCCACGACAGTACATGGAAGCTTGGCTACGCTAGGCATGGATGATTGTATCTACAGTCCCTCTTAGTAGGTAGCCAATTATATGCTTTTAAACGGGCTTCTCTTTCTCTGCATCTGCATTATCGATAACGAAGCTATTCAGGTACCTACGTCAAGATTCAATTCCCAGTGTTAACAAGGTCTCCCGCTTCTCGTTGTTAAAACGCAGCACTAGGGCGACTCATATACTATAACCATGAAGCCATCCACACGAGTTGCTTTCCAGCTCGCGGCTTGCCAATCGAGGCTCTCGCCCAGACATCATTCCGTCGTGCTCGTGGGTCGCCGCATCCACTCCACGCCCGCCTCACCTGCTACGGTTTCCCCGATCCACGGCACAGGACCGCCGCCCCAACCTCCGCGCCCAGCAGCCGACAGCGCCAGCGCACGCATTGAGCGAAGGAAGAAGCATGCGGCGCTGCTAGAGAGAGCACAGGAGATCGGGGGATCAAGCCGGCCCTCCCAACCTACGACAGCAAAGGACGGTGAGGATAAACAATCTATGAAAACTAGTCCGCTCGCACGCCGACGGTTCTGGAAACATGTTCACGTGCGCGAGGTCGACGGCGCACTAGAGGTCCATCTCGACACCCGCCCGCTACGGCATCCAAAGAATAAAGAGATCGTACGCTTACCAACGACAAAGTCACTGCTCGCTTCTGCGCTGGCGATCGAGTGGGATTTGCTCGTCTCGGCGCAACAGGCTACTAAACAACATCTTATCCCCCTAACTAGTCTTGTATGTCGCGCGCTCGATATCGCCGATGATGATACTGGCAAGAACGTGGGCGCGGCGAAGAAAGGAGAGGAAAATGGAGACGGTGGGAAAGAGGAGAGGGCTACAAATGAGAGTCTACGAACCGGTATCGCGCGCACGCTTATGCGCTACCTCGATACGGATTCTCTCCTCTGCTGGGCCCCCCCGCCGCGCCATGGCCAGGATGCCCCGGACGCTGGGGGCAATAGTCTCAGAGAGCTCCAGAAACGGGCCGCGGAGGAAGTCGTGGCTTACTTGAGTACCCATGTCTGGCCTGGTGTTGAGATTGAGCCTGTACTTGATGAGGAGAGCATCGTGCCTCGCGGCCAGAAACTAGAGACGCGCCAAATCATCGAGGGGTGGATCATGGGGCTTAGTCCCTGGGAACTTGCCGGTTTGGAAAGGGCTGTGCTAGCTGGCAAAGGGTTATTAGGCGCGGTGCGACTGCTCGCCGAGTGGAGCGAAGGCTTCATCGGCGTGCGGGGATTGGGTGGTGCGGGTGAAAAGCGAACATTTGGCATTGAGGAGGCGGCCAAGATAGCGAGTATAGAGGTCGACTGGCAGATCGGTAACTGGGGCGAGGTGGAGGACACACACGATGTTGAGAAAGAAGACCTGCGGCGCCAGCTGGGAAGTGTGGTGTTGCTTGTTAGTGGCACGGGGAAGCAGTAAAATAGACAAAAGGGAGGATAGATTTCGGTGGCCGCTGTATATTATCACATTCAGGCTCTAGAGACCGTAACCCCTGTACAAAACCGGCCGACACCGAATATATATTAGACGTTCAATAACATATAATATAAGCTAGAAAATTACGGGTGAGGGTAGTTAAACTACGAGCTCGGGAATGGGCTCCCTAATTTCAGACTGCCTCAGTCAGGTTACAAGATACAAACGGCACAACTGGCTAGGATTACGATACAATCGAAGTAACGAACTGCTCAGCACTGAAGCGAATATATTTGCAAAAACTTCAACTCAAACACCGTATAATTAATAAGAGGTTACCGGCAGCGATTAAATCCCAGCCTACACATTCGATGGCTGTCTCTCTTTACAACATTGCTCTATGTGCTGTCATAGACTCTAGGCCCTCTTCCTAACCGGATTTTGACAGTGAAGATATTCGCCGCGTTAATACTTCTTGTGCCGTTTTATATACCCCCCGAAGGTGATGCTTTCTATCTGAGGTACCACTCGCCCGAGTTTCTTCAGGGAAACGCAGATGAAATCGCAAGTATGAGGGGTACTCATAGCCATCAGACCAGAATGCACCTATAGATTTTCGATGCAAAAAGTTAAGGGCGTCATCTTCAGCTACGAGAATTTTCGCGTTGTATATTATCAATACTCTCGGCCTCACATGCCCGGTAGACTTCTTCTGGACAAATCAGGCAGGCTACATGCAGGCTGTGCGACCTGAAGTTAACGATGAGCCAATCATGTCCGAATAAGAGCGTACCCTGTGGTGGGATTTACTTATGTTTCGGGTCTCTTTTCACATTGAGAATCAACAGGAGGTCAATGATCATTTATATTCGACCCTCGTACACGCCCATAATAGTATATACCTATACTAAACACCAGAGCACATCCCTTCACGGTCCCTAACATAAACCGGCATCATTACACGAGACAGGCTCCGGTTGATCGGAATGGTTAATAGAGATGAGTGCGCTACTCCCAGGAGTATCCGTGAGTATCCCCCACCCACTGCATGTAGAGCTGACTTTGTAATCGCAGCACCGCAGGGCACCCTGTATAGTGAAGTTGAGGACGTCGATGGTCTTGAAAGTGAATGTGTCCTCCTTAGCTGTCTTCCGCTGATTCAGGTACGGGGATATCCAGATCTTGGCCCTGAACTTGTCGCAGAGAAGCCGTGGCTCATCGTCCTTGCCGACGCTGATGGTCTTGCCCCGGTCGACTCCGATCATCGATGCGCACATGAGCGCTCCCGTAGTGTCGGCTAGCTCTAGCCCGTACTTTGAGCCGCAATACCCGCACGCGCCAGGGAGCTCGTATCCTGGCTCAGCGCGTCCGTGTTCGCGACTAAGGAGCCGAGAGAGAATTGGATTGGCGTTGGCTACGGCTTGAAAGCCGAGGAGCACCCAGGGATGCCACATTGAAATTATCGATAGCTTCATGGTATCGATGAGAAGGTTTAGGGATGAGTACAGTTTCTCGAAGATCTAGGCGTAGGGAAGCCCCATGTATGCAAGTAGCTTTTAGACTAGCAAAGACGATGCCACATTCAAAGGGAACTCGAAGCAGTCGATTAGGCATTTTATAATTCGAGAAGCGGAAGCTGTGGCACTCGTGCCGAACTACCATAATGTTCTAGTCCGAAGCGCCTTGCGTTAGACAAGATGCTTCAAAGCCAATACCTATAACAGATTTCACCTTGAGTTATACGAGGGCAATTCGAATCTATAATGACTGGCTAGCTTTTCTCTAATGACGTGTTTGCTTCACACCAGGATGTGTCAGCGTCAAGGGATACGCAACCTGGTCACACAGGAACCACCTAGACTCCCCGCATGGCTTGATTTAGAGTATTTGAACGGATGAGGCACCATTAGGATTTTAGCAGTCCGGCTCTCTTAGATGACCTCTTATTCTTACTGATAAGATATATGCAGAAGGTCACTCTCATATGAGCTCCAAGCTGCAAAATTAAGACATACTTACCCACGAGGGACTCCGTTTTATATAATTCTAGAACTTAAGCTTTAGCCCAATCGCCGTATCCAAATATTCCGAATTCTGTTGCATGCGTGTACTTCAGTGTTGGAGCAATATCTACACACATACCTTGAAGCCAGAGCAACTTGACAGGTACCTATAGCTACAACTACGTTTTTATATTACAATGCTAGAACACTCTTTTTTTTTTTTTATCTTGGGATTTCTGCCACATCATTGTGCTTGGTCATATCTATTCTAATATAAAATCTTTCAGCTTAAAATGGTTGGAGCTGGAGTGTTTGGGCTGGGTATCGAATGTATGCCCTAGTCGTAGGCGATTACCTATCTTCACCTTGGGTGAAGGACCATAGCGTGTGAAGGAATTTTCGTTATGATATATAGCGTTGAAAGGTTAATTTGAGGTGGAAGGGCTCCTTTTGCTGTCTATTAGGTACCAGCGGTCAATTTTCTTGCTATAAAAAGGGCTGCTGGGTAGGGCCTGGAAATTGACTTCAAAATACGAGTAATTTTCCAAGGTGCTAAAGTCCTTTGACTTTTCTAAAACTTTTGGAAATAGCCCTGGGGTTCTAGGCCTGTATATACATGAGAAATAGCGGTAGCCGGAGCCTACAAAAGCTGACTTGCCTTACCCAATGCGGTCAATCTTGTAATTATGTCTTACCCTGAGGCAAGGGCTGAATTAGCTAGATTCTAGCACCTCGACATAGAATGTTTCCTATATCAGAGTCCGAGACTGAGGTTGGTGCGTGTGAAACCCGTATCAAAATGCCTACCCTGTTCAAAAGAGGCAGTACGGGTTTAGTTAATATAAAATGTGTAGTTGCGTTTAAATAAAAGCCCTAACCGATGCTATTCTAAACAATGTATTTTTGCTCGATAGGCGTTATATATAATAGTTTAGGGGAATGATAAATCGTTGAAAAATCAAATAGAAATGAACAGGTGTGGTATTTAGTGCTCTGCATTTCCATTGCCATTCCAAATGTAGAGTCCCTAGACTTTAATTTACCCCGGTTGTAGGGTTTTGAGTCAAATGTAGATGGCTCTATTACAACAAATCGAATGAGAAATGTGTATGTAATAGTGACTCCAATTTCCTAATATTGCCTTTGAGCAGCGCAACGATTCGTCGTTGAAAACATTTGCAATTTGTTATCATTATGTTTGGTGGCCTTTGTGTAGAGATTCAAACAGCACAATAACCCCAGCTAACTAGTTACAAGCCGGACGGCCATTACCCCAGTCTCGACTTACATAACTTAACGTAGACATTTATTATCTGGTATACGAATCCATTATAGATGCTCAGCAAGGAACTTGAGGATAATCTGATACCCGCGCTTATATTCACTCTTCACTCGCTCATCCTCAAGGTTTGAGCGCGCGGCCATCCAACCGTGGATCTATTAAAATATTTAGAGTCAGTAATTGCCACTGATAGTAAAATTTGCCAAGGGTTTTGGAAGCTTTCAGAGCAGTGGGAGCGGTAAATTTTCGAAATGGGTAGCTTATGCTCCTGAGACGCGTCGAGAGGGGGAGTAAAAGACTGTAGCTACTCACTTGGTCGGGGAATGTCTCGATATATTTTGGGCCGGTCAAGTTGGCCTCGAATTTCTTTACATCCTCGGGATTCTCGTCCTTCGAAGCGAGGAGTGCCAGGGGTATTTTGATATTCTCTGCGTCCTTAGGATCGACCATTGCGGGGTGTGCTTCGATGCCGGCCTTGAAGGGACTTTCGGGGGAGGCGGTTGCGACGGAGACTACCTTGCCGCCCCAGCAGAACTATAGGTTAAGGAAGATGAGAAGGTGTTATCGAGCTATAAATGGCTGGTGGTCTTGGTGGGTGGGTTGCTGTTTATGAGTACAGGGAGGGATCGCGAGGAATACTTACACCTAGAAGGGCCCATTCCTTGATTTTGGGATACTTCTCAGATAAGGCCTTGACATATCCGGGGAGTTGTGCAGCAATGGTTGGAGGTGGATGTTTCTGGAAGAATGCGCCGAGTTTCTGCTGTCTCTCTTCTGTGTTGGGCGGGAACCAGGAGAGAGAGGCTGGGTCGCCCTTGAACCAGTCTGGGATAAAGACCCTGTACTTTGTTGCACCGGATAACGCTAAGATATCGGCGCCTTGTAGCGTCTGAGGGTAGTATCCGAAGATGTCGAAGATGGTGACGATGCCCTTGGTTGTGTCTGAGGGGCCGGTGACGTCTACGGGAATAAAGAGCAAAGTGTTAGTAATTGGATCAGACCTCATGAATGCATACGCCTGGCTGGTATAATCCTAGATAATATGAAGTGATTGCACTTACAAGTCTTGTACCCGCCTAGCTCCTCATACGCGCCCTTCGCGTCGTAATCTCTCGAGACAATAGGTGGGATGTTACAGCAGGCCTCGCTATGGCCATGTTGAGCTGGCATAGTCGACATGTTGGCGGTACCTCCGGTGTCCCTTGAAGCCAATGGATTGCAAAAATCGACCCTTGTTTGCCTTGTGTGCCTTGTTTGCGTGATGATACTTCTAGGGCTTGAAGATGGTTGAGGACGATGGTAGGTGGTGTCGCTTGGGTAAGTGGGGGTGGAAGGCCGTGGTCTATATCGGGCGGATTTGATATTGGATGCGGCAGCAGTGACGGCAGTTCGCGATTTCGGCAAGTGCTTTGATAGTAGAGATGCAGATATGGAGAATGGTGAATTTGACATACTTAGTACATCATAGATGGTGAATTATTGATTCATGAGGTATTTTCTTTTTCTCTCTCTCTACTTTCTTTTCCTTTTTTTTAAAAAATAAAAAATAAAAAAATCTTGTGTTTTCCTAATCTAAATAGATACCTATATTATTTTGTTAATATCTTAATATCTTCATATATACATATATATAGGTAGGTCACTATCTTGATACTGCCTCCCAAGTATTCATCCATTGAGGGTAAATTTAGAATTGGAGGGATGACATCACATCTATCGCAACTCTCACACTCACAAAGGTTACCCCTCCCCTCCCCCTCCTCGTCCCCCCGCCTTCCTTCCCCAACCTACAAACGAAAAGAAAAACGCTTGTGGCTGTCATTGGTGTGGCGAAGATGTGGCTTTCTCCCATTTCTAACCTATTTAGTCAACTTAGAAGCTCAAACATATAACTTAACTGTGTTGTGGTCTCGGTCCGTCTGACAGGTCATCTTATCTCCTCCACAACTCCTTCATCACCAACTCCCCCCGGACCAACTTGTATTCTATGTCACTGGATGCATGTCTCACCCAGTGTTACCTCGTCTCCATCCAATCATAAGAAAATGTGATAATTAATAATCTGCTCAAGTGTGTCGCTTATCTTGACAATAACGCCCCATCTCATCTCACCACTAGTATTTAGTCCCCTCAAGCGCTCCTGCGGATGACGGGAGTCTTGATGAGATGGGCGTGCCTTGAAGGAGGCACCTCGACACCGACGTTACATTCAAAACTCACACGCCTTCACTTCTTGCCAATGAGATCGACAAGAGCGCTTCCTGCCCGTGTACTACACTTTGCCTTCAGGCCGGTCTGTCCGCACACTGCCACCGAGATTGCTTTTAATATCTTCCAATATTGCTACTATGGCCCCTTTTCTGAGCGGCGCGATCACAGATACCCCAGCCTCCTCACACTACGGTGGCTCCTACTTCCCCTCAAGCTCCTCGTTGCTCGACCAATCATCCGCCGACATGTTGCGCGTGTACTCGAAAGCTACGCGGACCACTACGTCGATCGTGAAGTTAGCAGGCAGGTCTGCATTGTGGGCCAGAACTATAAGCTTCCAAATGGTACCGTCTCTTGATATCGTGCTATATCTAGTACACAGGCCTTTCAACCAATGTGACCTTTGGATTCGCAAGCCGGGGGCCCGGTGGCCGTCTTGGGGGACAACTTACTGAACTTCTCGTCATCGAGCTTAAGTCTGGAGAGAGCGTCTATCTCGCTAAACCAGTATGTTGAAAACTTGTCGCGATCATCTGGTATAGGCATGCGGGCCTCATCACGCTCAAGACCATCACACGGCTTGGCCGCATACCAATGGATATTACGCCACGCTCCAGTCGCAGGATCCGGATCTGCCGTAAAATACATCAGCTACCAAACATATTCACTTCGAAATTGCCGGAAGTGCATATTTGTCTGACGTACTGGAAGTATGTTAGTGACACGAAACGAAGATGGGAGTTGGTGGGGGCAAGACAATTAGAAGTAGCTGGTTACTACTGGTGCGCTAATGGCGAGCGTCTACCTCACTTACCACTCACTAACTCCAATCATTTCATTACTGAGACTTCTTGTGACCCCGGTACTCGGGTCCTCGGAGCCACATGCTGCCGCTCCTGTGGCGGTAGCTAATCTGGGTGGCGTTGATCTCGAACCGAACCGAAGTCGTAGAGGGCGAACAGCAATTCCCGTTTCTTCTGTCGTCTCACGAATAGCGGCATCGAGATATCCTTCCCCGATGTCCTTGCGACCTTTCGGTAGCTGGAATATGCCGATCCTGTTGTTGTATACGACTAGTACCTTCGGACAGGGTCCTTCTGCTTTGCTGATCGTGATTGTGCCACAACTGACGATTATCTCGTCGGATTTATGATAGCACCCTTGGTCTCTGATCTTTTCCCACACCCTTTCATCCTTCCAGTTGACGGCGTTGTTCCGAGGCCATATGTCCCTCTTTCTCAGCTCTTTGCCGCTCTCGGCAATCTTTGGGCGCACTCTTCGCTTTCCAACTGCAACAGGGTTTCTTTCGGGTAAAGTGCGGGCCATGTTTGCACGTTTAACGAACTTGGAGGGTACGTGATCATCGCAGTCTCAAGGGAGGGCGCATCTTTTTATTCACGTCGTGGTCGACTGCTCTTTTTGAGGTGCGTTTGACCGACTTTGGGAAAATGGCTCACCGGTCAGGTTGCAGTCAAATACTTTTGTGCCGGTGAACGAGGACCGTAAGCTGGACCCATGGAGTACCGAATCAAGATCAGGGACTGGACACTATCATCATTCTCCTTCGTTTATCTTGATTGATCTAGTATTCGTCTAGTTTTCATCTCCTTTCATTCGCATGGGTTTGGCCGAGCGGCTCAAGTGAGCAGGGATACCCCTTGCACGATCCCTGCTTACCGGTCACCCTCAAACATGCCGTTTCTGTGAACTTTTCGCCTCTTCATTTTTACGATTTAAGGGTACGGGTAGTTGCGCAGTAACTACAGCAGATCTATTGGTGGATTATACCGAATAATTTACTATCTAGCAACGATCTCAATACGTCATGTCACGCGTTTAACTGCCTACGTAGTGCTGACAGTACGGCTGCTCCCGAAATCGCCCGGCCCGCACTGCCCATGGAGGTGAGGATGGAGCCGCTTCATACTGTCCTCGAAGCCATGTCACGCGCTTCATCATGTGGCTCGTACTACTTGAGGAAAGGCAGCTCCAACCGTCTTTCCTGGGCGTTTGCGAAACTGCCTCGAAGCCCGCCCCATAAGCTTGAGCCTAAAAACACCTTCACCGGATGCTAGACTGGGTCACATGTCTCAAAGCCCAATTGTGGGAACCTCGGGTACGGCGTTTGATCAACAGGCCTAGTTATGTTGTTTTCTCTTCCGTCCCTATGTGCTGCTGTTCCCAACCGATGAATGTTTGTTTATTTCGGTACCCATCTAGAGAGCATCGAGCCAATATACCGAGTGTGCCTGGGGCTAACGGTCTCAGCTCGCTTAAGCAGTTCCTGCATTGTTGTTGGCATCGCTATCTCCTGCCGGTTCCCTAGTAGGTACTACTTCGGTACATTATGTGCCCGAATTCCAATGGGCTCTGCGTACTATCAGGTGTGTCAGTGCACAACCGATATCGCGGGTGCTGTCAAGTAGGTATGTGGCTAAGGGCCTCCCTCACACAAGGCTAGCAGGACAATGTGAACTCGGACACCTTCTTCCGATGCCTCTGCGCACTGGGCTCCACTTCGGTTCGATTGCACATATCTTATTTAGTACATACTGGTAATTCAAGAATAGACCAAACATAGGAGATTTGTGAAGCTGAACCTTGAGAAAGTATATGCCGTCTTAAAACCAACGTCGGGGGCCTATTTTACGTATCCTCTAAGAATATCTTTAAAGTGTGACAGTGCTGATGTGATAGTGAGTATTGATTGGGTCCTGTCCTTTTTCTATGGCTTGCTGATCCCCTTGCGACTCCAAATTTAGTATGCTGATGCCTACAACCCTACTGACAACACGCTGAATTGGTAAGGCCGATATCCTATATCGGCAACACCAGAGTCTATCGAGTATCGATCCAGTTATTAGTAATAATTGACTCAGCTAGTTCGCATCCCATATGAAGGATTAAATATACAACCCACGTGCCGTCACTCGGGTCGAACTTAATCGGGTGGGTGGGTGCAAATTCCATTACGACCCATGAGAATATGCAGGTATATATACAAACACACCGGATTCTCATCTTAGGCCGGCGGTTTAGCGTCTTACCCTCGCACCGGTTGACCGGTCGTGTAAGCCTAAGTTCCGATCCCCGGCATGAGGCCACTGCATTCACCCCTAGCTTAAACGTGAAAAATGCGATTTCACACGTGCGAGGCCGCCCATTTTCCAACCTCTTTCGTCCGGTCCACCAGTAGAAATTTCCACTCTATGGCACATTCTACCATTCTAGAGCTAGTACTACGAAATGAGACGTATACATGGCGATTCGGCTGTAGCGTGAGATACTTTGAGCTGCTGTGCCATTCTAGACTACGCCCATCCATTCGTTCTGTAAGGTACTTTTGCTCGCCCAAAGGCACTCGACCAGGAACTCACTCCTACTGGTTCTAACATTAACATGGGAATCCCTCAATATATATTGGCTAATGACACAACCTATGAGGATTCGGCCCGGGCCAAGCACATCTTACAAGACGGTTACAAAATTTTTTTAAGGCCCGGTGCTCATGTCGCAATGACAAATAGCGGCGTTCACCCCTAGCATTTTGGGTGCGCGTCCGACCTCGTAAATAAGTAGGTATACGTTCTATAACCTCACCGGTCAATCCACGCAATGCAGCCGGCAGTACGCTTGGGCTTGGACTCGGATTGTAGTTTGTGTTACCAGGCGCCGGAAGAGGCCATTGATGACGAGCATTACTCGGGCTCCGCCTCCTTTTTAAGATTACAGCATGATCCGGTATCCGCCAATGCGGCTTATGGGCGTCTCTCCCCAATGGCTTATCAGGCGTTCAACTATCCATCCTAGCCCACCGCCCGATTGATACCAATAGTTGCGACGCCCAAGTTGCCAGTGGCCTATTCTCGGACATGATTGAAATACCCGAAGAAATCGTACGATCGTGGTCTTACAAATCGGCAGTACACTGCTCACTACCATCACCTTGTCTCACGCAAGAGCGGTCTCTCGAGAGGTCACGCCGAAATCTCGGGACCGTTAGCTGTGCCATGTTTTGATGTGGGGCGAGTTCGCCAATTCCGCGGCATATGGTACTAATTTGCCGTGTATCTGGCTCCTCATCCGACCGCCTCCCTACGAGCAGGTAGAATTTTGCAACGAGCGCGTTAGAACTCCCATCGTAGTGTCATTACCTTCATTGCCCTCTAGTAGCACCATATTTTGAGAAATATCTTGTAGATTGTTGTTGGATACAGGATAAAAAAAAATATGAAAAGAGTACTTCCATAAGTCAAATAGGTGCATGTAACTCTGGACATGCAAACAAATCCTAAACGCCCGGCTGAATGCAGTATCATCGCTCATGGATGCCCGAGGCTTCAGTTAATCTATGCTCCCAAGTGTGCATATTCTTTGTTAAATGCCCTTCCGATGACCATGCGGCGAATTTCTGAAGTTCCCGCGCCTATCTCATATAATTTGGCGCTATGCTGGGTGTCAGTGATCGGCCATAGTAGAGCAATTAGTGTGGTAATTAGAAGGAGTTACTAACTCTCTCAATATTCTAGAAGCGGGCATCTCTTCAACGTAGCCCATACCGCCAAGGAGCTGAATGCAATCGAGGGCGCACTCGGTTGCTCGCTCGGCAGCGTACAGGATTGCGCCTGCGCAGTCCTGTGTTCGGATGATGCCCTCCTCATCGACGGCCTTGGCCGTGGCGTACGTATACGCCCGTGACGCTTGTAGTTTGGTGTACATGTCGGCGAGCTTACCTTGTACGAGCTGATTATGCGCAATAGGGCTACCGAACTGCTTTCGTTGGTGGGTGAAGGGAAGCGCAACATTCAACGAAGCCTGCATGAGGCCGAGGGGGCCCGCACTGAGAACGAGACGCTCAAGGTCCAGGCCTTCCATCAACACGCAGGCGCCACCATCGACGGCGCCAAGGATGTGCTCGTCAGGTACGAAGACGGATTCAAAGACGAGCTCGCCAGTATTGCTACCGCGCATGCCCATCTTGTCGAGCTTGCGGGCGCAGCTAAAACCTTCGGTCTTTGTGTCGACAATGAAGGCCGTGATGCCCTTAGATCCAGCTTCAGGCCGCGTCTTGGCGTAAACGACGACAAT
The DNA here is from genome assembly GCA_022495195.1 of Xylaria digitata. NCBI lineage: Eukaryota > Fungi > Ascomycota > Sordariomycetes > Xylariales > Xylariaceae > Xylaria > Xylaria digitata. The sequence continues at coordinate 37,469 of MU377069.1, forward strand.
ATCGGCATCAGGGCCATTGGTGATCCACATTTTGGTACCATTGAGCACATAACCCCCATCGACTTTCTTAGCCGTCGTGCGCATGCTGACAACATCGCTACCGGACCCAGACTCGGACATGGCGAGCGCGCCGATCTTCCTACCGGCGATGAGGCCGGGGAGGAACTTCTCCTTCTGGGTGGCTGACCCGTTGAGCTGCAGCTGATTGACGCACAACTGGGAGTGAGCGGCGTAGCTTAGCGCTATGCTGCCACTAGCCCGCGACAGCTCCTCCAGGACTACACAATGCGCTTGGTATCCCATGGCCAGCCCGCCAACGTCTTCATCAGCCGTTATGCCCAGAAACCCGGCCTCGCCTAGCTTCGGCCACATAGCATTTGGGAAAGCATTGCTCTTATCCGTGTGTGACGCAACATCCTCAGTAATCTCACGGCGGACGAACTCTTGCACGCGCTCGCGCAATTCGGCGAGGTCAGCGGCTGAAGGGGCCTCAAAATCCTTTGGATGCTTCTTCGAGGCGTATGTTCGTCGGTGTTGGATGTGTTGAATAACAGCGGGGGAGAACGAGGGAGGGGCGATTGTTGCTGCTCGAGATGGTGCCATGGGACGCAAACGCGCCAGTGCTCGGACTGCCCTGAAATTCGCCATTTTTAAAAATTCAACTGAGCATTGAAAAATTGTATCGAGAATTTTAGAAGAAGGAGAAGAAGAAAGGGAAGAAGAGAAAGAGCAGAAAGAGAGGTGTAGGAATGCGAGAAGTTGATGCTGGTCGGGTACCTCGGGAAGGGCGCTGTTAAGAACGGCTGCCAGCGGCTACAAGCGGCTCGTGCAGGTGATCATCCGTCATTCCTTTGGGGGAATGCACGATCATCTACATCAACTACCTGCCTCTCTTAATTCCCTTCCACTCTTCCCACGATCCCCAATTCCTGTGTGGCTTTTCTCTTTTATGTAGTCCATTCTTGAAAACAAGACACACTACACCATAAGTGGTTTTAACCTAGACTCTCTATAGTCCACCAATGTCGATATCACGATCCTCGCGGGATCTCTTGGGTCTCACACGCCAATTGAGTAGACAATGCCACAGACGAACAGCTGCCCCTCGCCGAGCTCCTCTGCATCCTCCAACAGCGTCCGCGCGAACCGTTGCCTCATATATAGCGCCGTACCAGGCGAGTGCCGTGTCCGTATTACAAAGCGATGTAGATACTAGCTCGGATGAATTCCGTGAGAACGAGCGGCTCATGGGCGAGGCCATGGCCCGGCTAGAGAAGCTGACGCTGGCGGCGCAGGCGGGCGGCTCGGCCAAAGCTAGGGAGAAGCACATTGCGAGGAAGAAGATGCTTCCGCGGGATCGTGTCACGGCATTAATAGATCCCGGCACTACCTTCATGGAGCTCTCGCCCCTCGCTGGCCACGAGCTCTACCCGGAAGCCGACATCCCTGCCGGCGCCATCATTACAGGTGTTGGTGTAGTCGAGGGCGTGACCTGTGTTATTGTTGCGAACGACAGCACAGTCAAGGGTGGCACGTACTACCCGATTACGGTCAAGAAACACTTGAGGGCACAGGAGGTGGCAAAAGAGAACAAACTTCCGTATGTAGGCTGATCTAATTGTGCTAGTTTAACTTGCGTAGGACTTAGACTAACTAGCAAACTGTCTGTAGATGCATATATTTGGTAGATTCCGGAGGCGCCAACCTTCCACACCAGTCGGACGTCTTCCCCGACCGCGAACACTTCGGTCGTATATTCTACAATCAGGCGAGGATGAGCTCACAGGGCATCCCCCAGGTCTCGGTAGTCATGGGCCTATGCACAGCTGGTGGTGCCTATGTGCCGGCCATGAGTGATGAGAATATCATCGTGGAGAAGCAGGGCCATATCTTTCTGGCGGGGCCTCCACTAGTTAAAGCAGCCACAGGAGAAGAGGTGTCAGCTGAAGAGCTGGGCGGTGGTACATTGCACACCTCAGTGTCCGGTGTATCGGACTATCTCGCGGTCGACGATGCGCACGCCATCATCCTCGCACGACGCTGCATTAGCAATTTGAACTGGCCACATAAGGCGGCACCACCCGTTGAAACTTATACTCCGCCCTTGTATCCTGAATCTGAGCTTCTAGGCATCGCCTCGACAAACCTGCGAAAGCCCTTACCAATTCACGAGGTGATTGCGCGCATTGTTGATGGCTCTCACTTCGCTGAGTTTAAACGGGACTTTGGCACAACGCTCGTAACAGGCTTCGCCCAAATTTACGGACACAAGGTGGGCATCGTGGCGAACAATGGAATTTTGTTCGGCTCATCAGCGCAAAAGGGAGCGCATTTTATTGAGCTTTGCGCGCAGCGTGGCATCCCATTAGTCTTCCTACAGAATATCAGCGGCTTCATGGTTGGCGCCCAGGCCGAGCGCGAGGGTATTGCTAAACATGGTGCAAAGCTTGTCACGGCCGTGGCGTGCGCCGATGTGCCCAAATTCACAGTCGTGGTAGGCGGCTCGTATGGCGCGGGCAACTACGGCATGTGCGGGCGCGCATACTCACCTCGCTTCCTATGGATGTGGCCCAATGCGCGAATTGGTGTTATGGGCAGCGAGCAGCTTGCAAATGTCATGCAAACTGTTGGTCAAAAGGCCGATCCCGAACTCCGGGATCGGATAGAGCGCGAGAGCGACGCCGTGTTTTCTTCTGCGAGGTTATGGGTAAGTTGATTCCGTATCGTGGTGTTGCTATTTCACGCGATTGCGTCCCGTCTACATGTCTTTTCGTCCTCAAGTTATCCTCAACTAACCTGTGCATCTAGGACGATGGCATAATTCCGCCACAGCACACACGGCGTTATCTCGGATTAGGGCTCGGCGCTGCTATGGGCGGCAGGAATGAGGTTAAACCCGGCGATACGAGGTTTGGCGTTTTTAGAATGTAGAGCATATTTACAGTAGGGCCATCGATCTTATAGCGTGGTATATAGCGGACTGGGTGCTTACATGGCGTCTATAGTGGATTAGACACAAAATAAAAAGCCAAACGACTCGAATAAGAAATAACCAAGATGCAAAGCAACGAACTTGTGTGATATAGCCTGGTCTTGATGCTTTCTCGCGTGCCGCGCTACTTCAGATCCTACATTTACCTGCATGAACCTTTGCTTACATCTCACCTGTCCACAAGAACGGTTTAGGCTTGAGGCTGACATATCGGTACCCCCATTCGTCCCAACGCTAATGCAAAGCCAAAAGCCCAAGATGAGAAAAACTCGTGCCTTTTTTTCTCTTCCGAGCTCGTGCGGACAAATCGTCGCTAAGACGTGCGTGTGCTGGCGTACATCAACAAAGACTTACTTTAAATCCCGTGCCATGCCCGACAAGCCGAGATGATTCGCTCGCTTTCTTTTTCTCGTCTCACTCTCAGCCAACTATCGGCTCGGGGCAAATGGAAGGGGTCGTCTCCCCCGTAACCCATGCGAGGGATCTCAGGGTTCTAGAATGATAGGGGAACCGTTCGCACACATCCGGTTTGCAGGTAGGCGCTGAATGACATTGCCACTTGGCGTGTAATGAGAGGCCCTGGAACTCTCGGGAGGCGTGCCGGCCGGCATTCCTGCTGACTGATTTTTAATACACTTTTTTTTTTTTTTAGGATAACGTGACGGTAGGTAGGCTGGGTTTAGGAGGAGATGAATGTGGAAGGGGGAAACGGCCAATAGGTAGGCTTGCTGCCTGAGCTGGAATATGGCACACTTGAGAGTCTGTGTTAATGATGATTGGATTAGCTGGATGCTTCGTATGTTGCTGTTCTGGTTCCTTCGTACTCGGATTGCTGGATTACTAGATTGGTCGGCGACCTATGCTGCCTACTCGGAAATAGCGTGGTATAATGCGGTAGCTTCGCTGGCGCTCTTCCAAAGCATCGTGGTGGGCGACTTGAGAGACATTGATGACTCGTTGCGCGATGCCTGGGCACACTTCGTTAATATTTATGGTTAAAAGCTTTCTCCACTTACGGCAGGAGAGATAGATTCAGGCAGACAGGCAAACATCTCGGCCAATGATCAGTGGGGAGGCATAGTTCTCATTCCCACGCTGACAAGTAAGTAGCTGGGGAAGGCGAGAAACTTGTTGAGTACATTCTCTCTGCCTTGTCCATACCCCCTCCCTTTGTGGTCGGGCGACGCGGTATATATCCAACTGTCAAAAGTGGTAATTATCAGCGAGAGTAAAACCTCCAGGTTGGTCTGATCACTTGTTTTGTTCTTCCTGAAGCATGGCTTGGCTATTTATACCTAAGAGTGCGTATAAAACCTAGTGTACCTAGGTATACGACGAGGTACTTTTTCTATAAATATCAGAGGATATTAATACCTCGCTCTCCAGGTTTGTGGAAGGGGTCCTTAGAATAGCGTCTTCTATTACATCCATTGAGTCATTATGATGGCAAAAGGCGGGTAGCACGTACGTAGCCGTGTCGACTGAGTGTATGTAGTAAACAGGTTCCAGAGAGAAAAATCATATAAGCTATGTCCCTTTGCCTCACGCCGCCGGAACGCTCTAATCTGACGTAATTCCAGTTCCAACCGAGCTCCATCTGCACAATCCCTCCGCGGGGTGAATATGCATGTCATCACATGCGATGTCATACACGGCGAGTCAAGCCAGCTCTTGAAATTGTCAAGACCCCTTTTTCCTATCACGCGCTTGCGGTCGTACTACCCAGTAGAAGTAGGTACTTAAAGGGATGGGGGGGGGGAGCCATGCTGATCATCGCAGGTGCAAAATAACGGCGGCGTGGTCACATGAGCGAGCGCAAAACTGCGGCCCATCCCGCCCGCATTCGAGAAGCCAACCCCCCACGCCGCGATCTTCGATCGACATCGTCGAGGTACTAGTATAACCAGGGGCGCAGTGACCCTTGAGGGCTTGGCAGGAGTAATACATGCGTAGTAGACATATTTATCCTTCTTACTAACTAGGCCTAAGTATCATGGGTTTCCTAGTACGCGCCTCTCTCACTACCAATTACATAGAGGCAGCCGATAACGTGCCTGAAATCCCACGCCGGGGTTTCCGTTTTCTGTTTCGCCTCTGTAATGGTTATGTGGAATTGAAAATACATTTGATCTCAACCCCCCAAATACATCATCTCATAACCTCTGTCATGGCTTTCTGCGTAACATAATCATCGTGTTAGGTGGGACAAATCGGGGTTTGATAAGCTTAAATGTATTTCTCCGGTCTCTTGGCCACTATGACGTCGTCGAGATCAACCAAAATTTTTGACGATCTTCGCCAAAGACTCCCCAAAAAGGTCGCGATTTTCAGCCGCAAGGGATAATGAGGGTCTTGTATTAAAAAGGTTACCTTAAAAAGGCTAAGCGACGATTAATCGGGTTGTTTCACTCTGTCTATTTCTTTGGTTTGGGGGGAGGGGTGGGAGGAAAAAAATGACCTGTCACGTTCCGCTGCATGCTCCATGATGCGTCAAAGTAACGACCTGCCTTCGGATCGTGTCAGTTATCTGTCTCTCTTTCTACCTGATTAGTTATCCGTTTTGTCTCGGAACAGCTTCTCTTGCACGCGTCACCAACCAAACGGACTATGAGTTTAAACGTATGAGGCGTGACATTTGATTGAGTGGCTGGGCTTTAAACCTAGTGTACTGTGGTCACGTAGCTCTCATACAGTAAAACGGATGGCTCGCTTGAATTATTAACGTCATCGGTGATTCCTTTCTTTTCCCTGTTGTTGTTACAGTAGATGCAGCATCATATAGCAGCCAAGCAACGTGGCATTTTTATTTCGACATGAAAAATATTTGAGTCCCCACGTTCTCCTGGCCTAGACCCGACACAGGCCAGGGACGGTTCCGGAGAGCCGTCTAATCCTGGTATTTTTAACCCATTTGGATAGAAACTTATGACGAACAAGGCAAACAACAGAGTTGGAGTAGAATTAAGCGGTGAATATTCATGGTATGGCACTAACCATGCCAACAGGACGCAAGATGAAAGGCGCCCCTCGCCCGCGTTCACAGGTCGAAGCAAGGGTAAAAGACGCCGTGGTCGGTCCTGTATCTTTATGGGGTTGACGTAATATTTTGAGAGCGCAACCTGAGGAGAGCACTGCACCTAGGTGAATGTGGTAAAATCGATACCACGGAAATTTAGTGTCATTACGTTGTGTATGCATTCTTTAGGCCGGGATTAGGATTGGTGGCCATATTAATTGAAGCAGGGCTTTGTTAAGCTTACCGCTAATGTTTGTGGGAACTTGTGATGTCTTACCTCTTATAGCACCCTTCCCTCAAGTAGGCCATATTGGTTCACTTAGAAGTCGAGCTTATTCATCTATCCACCAATGGGCGATGACACTCGCCAAATTTGGGTAAATACTTACTAGTGTGCGCTGATGCCTTGACTGTTAAAGCAGGATGGCTGCTGGATGCTTGTAGCCTGTTGGCAAAGAACTCAGAAAGTTGAAATGAAAAGGCACATAGACCCATATACCGGGAGAAGTTTGGGAGAAGTTTTGGAACACTCTCCCACATAATAACAATGAATTTCCTAAACTTTTAGACGTAGACAAGCGTTATTAGTCAAACCATATAAACCAAGTAATGGATATCTGCCCTCTTCTGCTTTAGAAACATCATGTCAACGGGCTTAAGTTCTAGAGAGCAGGATGAACCTTTGTTGTTAAAACAAGTTGACACATCACCTCTGTGCATTGAAGTTTCAGTGATTGGGCCGCCCCAAAACAAACACATCGTAGGCCTCCAAGTGACTCGGGTAAAAATTGTGTCTGGTAGTGTAGGCTTGTGTGCGCAACAAGCCATCAGAACAGGATAGTTCTGATCCTGCACCACACTTCAATTTGCGATGAAGGAACTCAGGTTGTCACGGGCTGTCTCAAAGTTCTGCCCTTTCCGACTCCGCCCGAATGAAGCATGGACTCAGGCCCCCTAGGTTAGGTAGGTATTGGTATCAAGGCGTAGGCACCCTAGGCTAGTAGGGGTATTGAGATAGGTGTAACCAGTATTACGGCGTAAAAGTCGCTCTTTTCTATGACCTAGCTTCTCAAGAGCATACATAGTCAAGTCGTAGACCAAATACCAATCAACTATAGGAACACGTGGAAGTCGGTCTTGTTTTTTTGGCAAATGATTTTGGTACAACTATGACTGTCTGTATGTTTCTGCAGATACCTATCTTGATAATGCTTTGAGTGGCGAGCATATCTGATGCTCAGTCTAGCCAAGCTTATAAGACGGGTCTGCATCTTTGACATGTTCCTGATGAGGTCGAAGCGAAGCATTCCTTCCCCATAAATTGATTCAACGCCGATGCTATGTTTGAAAGCTAATGATGCACAAACACCGTTTTTGTAACCGCTTTGGGTCGCTGTAGTTAAGAAAGGTGCTAGTTATTCATGAATCCAGATCTCGGAAAAGTACACTTTTTTCTATGCTTTCCCTCTTCATGGGCCTGTATTGAACTGATGCCACCATAAGATATTTTCTTGCGCCGAGCGATAATTAAGTTGAATGAAGTTGATGCTGGCAGCGCCATGTTATAATCGTTAGCGCGTGCTTTCTAAGAGCAGGGATCAGCGCTTGGTTTTTTTTTTCTCGACCTTTCGGTCAAGCAGTATTGACAACTGGCTTTTGGAACGGGCCAGGGGTATTGTAGCCGTGGGACTAGGTTGAGTAGGAGTCAATTGTTGACCAAGGCCAGAGCTGCTAGGAGTTTGTGATGTTTTTTTGTCGGTCTCCCTATTACCACTCTCTTCGAATTGGCCTATCGAGGAGCTTTGAGTGGGGATGCTCTCCGCGAACCCAGATATCGTTCCCTGACCGATCACTGAGGTATCAAGCTTGGCTAGTGTCGACGACATTAAGCTAGATGGCGGGACAAGAGTTTTGCTTGTCTCTCGCGATATCGGGCGAGTCGTCCCAATGTCGGAAGAGGATCTGCTCATCAATGGCGAGGATTCGGAGCGCGGATACTGTTGTGTATTGCTTCTTTGAATAGTGGTGGATGAAAACGTCTTCGGGAGGCCCCTAGCACTGGCCGCCACTTTCTCCTCCTGGCTCGGTTGGGCTAAGTTTTGCTGCTCGACTTCGGTTTTGTCTTGTCTAGCTGCAGGAGCCTCATTTCGGGATTGGCTACTCAACACAGGTCCAGGTTTCGACGTCGTTCTCGGAGCGCGGGGCTGCGTCATAGGGCGTTTCCCAGCAGCCTTCGCACTCATCCCCATATATCCCTTCCCCTTTTTCGTATTAGCGGGTTGTTGTTCTGGTTTCTCCGGTATCGTTGGTACTGAGCTCTGTGAACCGTCGTATTTAGACCCTAGCGACGAATCTCCTTCTTTTGATAACATGTCAGAAGCTCCAGTAGAAGATTGTGAGCTAGTTCTTCTAGGCATCCCAGGTCTCCGTTTAGATGGCGTCGGTGCTGCAAAAGCTGTCGCTTTCTTCTTCGGCTTAACAGAGCGTCCTTTTGTTCTTTCTTCCTTGGCCATTGAACTCCCCGAATCTCTGGCACTGACATCATGAGAAGTGAGTGTTGTAGCAGAAAGCGTGGGCTCGCCTTTCCCAGTGGCGTCTTCACCAATTCCAGATGAGGGCGGTGATACAAATCGAGCCGTCGGCCGCGGTCCTGGAGCTGAAGGTCTTCTAGGTTTCTTCAGAATAGGACGGGGAGCCATGGTAGTGGGTGTTGTAGGTTTGGGTTTCGGCTTCGGTGCAGATGCCAGAGGGGTAGCTTGAGCACCGTGAGGTTTTGAAGCTGGAGACCCGGGGGAGGGCTACCGGTATATATTTAGCGCTTCACTTGCTGGAGGGTTAATCGAAACTTACAGGTTCATATCGATTCTGCGGCCCACGTAGCTTGACAAAGGATGTCTCCTCGGAAATATCCCTGAATAATCGCGCGATGACTCTCCCTGGAAGGTAGCGACGATCGCCGCCGAGCACGCGTGTCCAGAAGTTCTCCAATCGTCTCGCTGTAGGATCGTATAACTCCCGAGAGGTTGTAGAGAAAACTACACTGTGAATCAGACACTATAAGTCGTCAAAGCTAAGAGACGGGTAATTTACCTTGACAAGCCCTTAGAATCTGCTCTACTGGTACGACATCGAACTTTGCTATCTCATCGTAGACGGAATTTCTATTGAGCACAAACCCCTTGGGCAAAATCGTCTGCTCCTGTGCCATCTTGTACGATGCTCGCGAACGCCGCCTTCAATCACCTTGGAAACTGATTTCCGTTCTACCTTCCAATGTCTCCCGTTATTCACGATTACCTGGAGTCCGATCGACGTATGTTTCTGATTCATAGCTTGTGGGCGAAAGGCGTAAGTAAGATGTTATATTAATAACGCTTAGTGGAATCTGATGATGCGGAGGATATTGGCATTCCGCACTAAACGCCCGTGTACACGACTAGCTCTGGGTCACAGCCAAGCAAGGTTGTCTCCAGGTAAAGCAAGTTAGATCACAACGTTAGGCGCCGAATAGAGACCTCGGAGCACTAGCAAAAGCGCTCTAGTAGGTAGCCGAATTATGGGTTCATCAAGGTGCCAAAGCGGACGAGGTTATCCAACAAGTTACTCGTCAATGCGGTCACGAAGACAATTCCCACAAGTCCCTACTGACTTATAACTGGAGGGCGCCAAGGTTAAATAAGTATCAATACGTGCCAATGCTAGGAGGCAGTGGATAGGCCGTCTCGCGGATTATGAGCTGGAAAATAGTGCTGGGATTTAAGCTGTACCGAGCCCAATATCCGGACAAAAGGGTAGCGTTTGTAAGTGGATGGTCTGATAGTTGAGAGCGAGAGCGAGAAGGCCAGCGGTGCTCGACGAATACTATAAATTCGTATTACGAGTAAAAGTAGAGAGAGTTGATTGACGTCTGGGAATACCAAAGATAATAGAGACGTAGAAAGCCAAGTGCGTATTGCCTCAACGCCGTCAGATAGAAGGGATTAATAGGTGGTGGTATGGTATGATATGGTATGTGCAGTGTAAGCATACGAAGCCCGACATAGACATGTCCTAAAGAAGTTGAGCCCTAATCCAAGTTAACCAAGCACAGAAAAAAAAGCCCAAAAAAGAAGTGAATATGAAGAGGGTGTCTAAAGCGAAGAGGAGGAAGCAAATGTCAAGGAAAGGGTAGTAGTGGTAGTGTAGTTCCAAAGCTGTTGGCCTATGGTATGTCTAAGTAGGCATGTAGGCAAAGTAGGTAAGTAAGTCAGTCATGTAGGTAAGTACATGGCAGCGCGGGATAGTACCTAAAGTAGGTAGTAGGTAGGTAGTACCTGGGTAGTAGTAGGGGGTGGGTTAGGATGGATGGATGGATGATGGATAGATGGCTGGATGGATGGGCGAATGGACATGTATACAAGTGTACATGGTTGTGTATGTAGGTACGTACATATATGCTAGGTATGCACTAATTAATAATGCGCGTCGTACCTAGGTAGGTAGGTTATGGGTTATGTGGTAGGTATGTTTGTATGGTATATACTCAAGGTTACTACCTGGCCTGTGTAGAAAACTACCTAAAGTGCTATACACTACAGCATGCCTAGTGTGCTACCTAACCTACCTAGGTACTACCCACTACCCACTAACCCACTACCTGCCAGGTATATGTGAGGCAAGGCATAGAGGTACGCACGCAAACTTGCTGCATTCACTCAGTCAACGGCCAAAGGCCAAGTCTATTTGGTCATGGTCTCACGCGTCCTGTCTGAAAATTTCCATGCGGTGGGCAGGTACGGGTGCCACTACGGAGCACGCTACGGACGAGGTAGTGTAGATTCGGTTAGCTCTACAGCTTTCAAGAGAACCAGAGGTTACCTCACTATACATTACAGGTAGGTTAGGTAGCTAGACCGTCTAGCTAGGCCTTCTAGCTCGGCCTCATAGCTCGGCCTCATAGCTCGGCCCTCGCTAGGTCCTTTAGGTATGATACCTACATCCTTACTGAAGATAGCAGGTGGAACGAACGACAACACAACACACAACAATAAGGTACCTACAACGGAAGGGGGACGGATACCTACCTTACGTAGGTATTTACATATGTAGGTATCTCTTACATATTATACTATGTAGGTAGATAGTATGGCACCGCTGTATCGGACCGGACTGCTCCACTAAGACCTCTTGTTTCCATCTGTTTTAGGTACCTAGCACGGGCCTGGCTAAGGAAGGCCCATCGTCAGGGCTTAGTCTAGGGTCTATAGGTACCCGTCTAGCGACCAGTGTCTCCTCTGTAATAGTGTAGTGTAGGCAGGTACTAGTGGATACACACGTATGGCAGATACCAGTTGGATACATCCTTGCCCGAAGAAGGGATACCTGTAGCAACGCGACCACAGCTACAGCTCTACCTCATCCAGGCCGTAGCTGATGTACATACTCGGTATGCAGCTCCTAGGTGTGATCGTCATGATGTCTTCATTCTCTCACGCCCCTAGTCCAACCGACCTTATTTAGCATCTTATATAATTCTACCTTCCCCGCCGTTCTTTCATCATACTACACTATGTACAAGACCAAGCTTGATCCAAAACAGACTCACCGATACGACACCGCTCTATTTACAAATACCATGTACGTGGAAACCACTCAGCTCATGATCCAGAAGTCTGGCTAGCTCCTTCGCCCTCCTCGCCCTCGATGACGAAGCCTCTCAAGACTTCACCCACATGCTCTCATTGTCATGGTCATCACCTCGCATTCGCTCCAATTGCCTTTCAGCTTTTTTAAGGTTATTCCTTATCTCACTACCTAAATTCCTAAGATTAGCTTTGCTTCGTTGCGCCGACGCCGGCAGTCTACTGTTGAATACTTCCATATACCAAAGAAAGCAGCTTCGTTTCACACGTCTCGGCGTGCGTCTCGGCGTGCGAGCTACCTACACTACTGTACAATCTATCTCCATAGTACACTGTCCAGGCCGGCAGCAGCTCTGCAGGTAACAGCTGTTGGTCGTGCTTCGGACGGGATAACGCGGGATTCATCGTGACCGTCGTCCACACACCTCGCCAAAATCATAGGGTTGGTCCTCTTATCATCTACCTGCCTAGCAGGGCACACAGCGCCGTCGGCAGTCAGTCCGCTATCTGCCACGACCGTCAGCTGCCCACGTGTGACCTCCTCCTTGGCGTCTCTACCGTAGCTATTTGAATACCGCCGACTTGAGTAGGAAGACCGGTGTGCAGGCCTCCGCTGCGTCGAATCGTTGTTTATTCCCCACGTTTTTTCAGCGGACCCTTTGCTGGGGTCAAATGTTCTAGAATTATTCGTGCCGTTTGGTAGCTACCGTTTGGGGCTGTTCCCCTCTTCTGGGCTGCCTTCCCAGCCGCCGGATCGAGAGACGAGCAATGATGCGGCTATATGCTGTTTCACTTGTACGGAAGATTGTCGCAGTCACATGGCTCATTCTTACCCCGTTTGTGAAGCTATCTATCATCACTTGATCCTTGCGTTGTACGATGCCTCGGCTACAACCCGTCCGCTCATTCCTTTCCCTCATGTTTCGCAGAGACACTTGACTGCCGTCATTCTAGCGACTCAAAAAATAAAGCCTTAGTGGGCCAAAGAAGAGCTTTTTTTTTTAAGCCAGCACGCGCAGGCATTGGATTCAGCTTCGGCTCATCCTTCCTGTACACCGCCATTCACCTCAAAACCTGGCCCCTGATAGCAATCGCACGGCTTCCATTGTCATTGTCCTCTTATGAACCATCAACCTATGTCCTAAAGTGTTTACACGAGGATGAGAGCTGCGATACTCTGTAACCCGACTCCTAGGTTATTAGCTAACCCAGTGGTTTTCGAGTGCATAACCAGGGCGTTAACTTTTCGCGTGAGCCAGTACCGCCACGCCGCCTCATATTCATCCATCTACGTCTCGAAAACTTCCCCTCGTTTGATTTGATCTGCCCGGCCCTTGCGGGGCGCTTAGGTCGTGTGACCCCTTGATCAGGGCACCTCAAATTCAGACGCGACTCTCACCCATTGGCTATCTCGTGGGTGGATGTGATAGACAATGAGGCCCCGAATTGCAGAAAGGGACGTCGTAAACTCATGACATTTCACAATCACCTGCCTAGTCAATATGGCGTGACTATCTTGATGTTTGTTTGTGTACTAAATAGGGAGCACACAGTTTGTCTCTCGTTCGGCTTGTTGATCGGCAATCATAGCTCTCTAGCTTCCCCCGCAGCTTGTACTAACAGTTCCGCACTGCTGTTTATCGTGCCGTTGGCGTTGAAAATCCGACACCAGATACATGTTTTGAAGATGCTTCGGCTAGCTACAGCCGCTACTACCTGTTATCTACACAAGACTGAATAATCACGGCATGACACTACCAAAGAGATAGGCAACGAAGCGAACCCAAAGAATCCCCGCGCCGCGCATGCTGAGGCGGACAGAGTCGCTCGTTAACCTTCGCTATCGTCTCGGCCCCCATCAAGATGATACCCTATGTACTAATACCGACGCTGTGACTTTGCCGGTGAGATTCTCATTACTTAAGCCTTCACTAATACTCTCTATTGTGCAGTTTCAGTACGCCAAAATCATATCCTAAAAGCCCCGCAAGGCGAACAGGTCTCATTACTTTGTTCTTCCTATCCCCCCGAGTCCTAGGTCACCGACCCCAGAATACTCAACTCATTTTATTCCCGCTAAATGCCGGGAGATGCCGAGTGTTTGGTGTCAACACACTTCTACATTGCCGATGATTAATTAATATACTTCTCAACGCCCCCGAAATGATCGAGAGATCCAATTCGTCCTTCCCGGCTATGTTCCCCTTCCGCCTTCGGATCTAACCTACGGCCCGACCCCTTTTTTGATGTATTACGTGCTTTTGCGGATTCTAAAAGGAGCTGCTGATGTCAGTGGCGCCTGTAAATTGAATATTTGTTTGACTATTACACGGCATGAATAGCCTTGCGAGAATGTTGGGGGGCGGCGAGGCTGACCAACGCTTACAGGGGCATCAAATGTGACAATATAGCTGGTTCGTAAGCTGGCTCTGCAGTAGGGTTACAATACCAAGCAAGATGATGACATGTTCCTCATCGACCCGTTCTTCAGCGACTAACCTCTAACCAGTACACACGATCCAATGCAACAGGGCTCATCATCTCACTCAACAATCAGAAGGAGTAACAACCCCAATAATCGTCAGCAGTGACTGCAAATACCATCACCCCGTTAAGCTCGGCGTCAGTTACTCCGCTTACTATTGGTTGCTTCGCCAAATGGATGTCAGATTTCTCAGCCATCTGTACAGATTTTCGGCTTATCTGTTGCTACGTTTTCGCTTACATTGTGCGTAAGCATATGCCTTCACCATTCAAAGAAGAGCGGCTCACCGTCGATGCAACTCACGGCCGTATAGGATCTAACTGGATTGCTCGTGTAGTCTCGGGTCTTGTGCTATTGCACATTACGTATCTCATATTACCATTCAAGGTACAGATGTCAACTATTTGGGTTGATCTAGGTACAACAAGACGAGCCGCTCCTACCATCCATTTCCCTGCGTAAGCCGTACAGTCATAAAAACTCTGCGTGTTAAACTGGCGACAGCGCAGGGTCTTAGAGAACTATTGGTAACCCCTTCATTCAACGTAGTGGTCGCTCCTTGGGATTGATTACACGGGGTATTATTTTGCGATGGTACACCTTATACCATTGATGGAACGCTTGGTATGCCATGGTCATTGAGTCTAGGAAGATAATGCAGGGCTCTTTGCCTGGCTCCTTCACGACTAAACCTCAGGGGGGATCTTTTTTGACCCTTACCCAAGTCACCGCCATATCACAGCGCATCCAGCTCGCCAACCAATCAGCACGTCGCCGTGATGCTCTGCTGATTCATACCTGGCACAGATTCTCCCCTAGCTTGTGCTGGGGAAGGTGATTTACTCCTGGGGATGAAGGACAGCTATAGAAGGAGCATATTAGGCAACATAAAACAAGCCGCTGTGATCTTCCGCTGTCGCCACGCGGCGTTGCGTTCGTACCACAGCATAGTAAGTACGGGTCTTAGACGATAGCAAATGAGAAGTCGTTGTTAGTGCCAGCGAGGATGAAGGAAGCTTATGTCTCAGATCGATACACCATGTCAGTTATGTACAGTCAACATGCCTCGTTTCACTTCACCGGTCTAGTCGACGTAGTAGATCAGGAGCCACTCAGCAGAAATATGGCAACACTGGGACGTGGGATTGTCAGTCCTTCTAATTAAACATTTGATGATGATTTTGTGGTTCCTTGAACTCAACCTACGAGTTGAAGTTGGAGCGTTAACACGCAAGATCCATGCCTACCAGATTAACACCAACATTCGTTGGAACGTTCTTAATCTATGTGGTGCAAACACGCCGTGGCAGTATTCAGCTGGCGGATGTCAACTTCCTGACAAGTGATCTAATCCGATCTCACGATATCTAGACTCGCTTATTATACTATATGACACTCTGTCGCAAGAGACCCCGTCTTCTGCAATAATATCATTTCATGAAGTGCTAGAGACCTATACACATATATCAAGGGCTATCAAATAAAATTCTCTCGCGCCATATTCCAGATACTCTTTAGATGAGCGACAAAAGAGTATGTTAGAGGAGGCATCATTAGCGTGCTCCTTGACCCATGACTAAGGGACACTGGTGCCGTTATCCAGTATAGGTGGTTCCCATCAAACTAGGTTTGTCAGATAATTCATCCTAGATTTTTAATTCGATCGCTATGACGAATTGAAGAAATAGGCGGTGCAGTATCCCGAGGCCGGAGACGACGTCTGCCGTTGAATTCTAGACCGCCAAGTACACCAAGGAAATTTCCCAAAGGTCTTTCAGGTTTGCAAGACGTTGGCAATGCAAAAATTTTCTAGCTACAATTTTCAGCGAATAACCTGGGCAAGGGCCACCACGAGGGCATAGAGTAATGCCTCTTCGGTGACTTACAATATAATTTTTTTTTTTCCATCTCGTATCTCTGGTTTCCCCTGCATGTTGCCAGCTGCGTGCCCCTATCAGCTGACTTGCGCTTTTTTTCCGGATTCGAGGAAAAGCAATTTGATTGGTGGTAGCATGCCAATATATAGTTCATTTGTTATATTTCGTCTCGCTTGTTTGGCCCCGTTGCTCGGGATTCACTTTACAATCACGGACCAACCAAAAATTAGATATACGTGATTCAAGAGATACATCCATGCCTACCTAACATTAGTTTTATCTTCCATCGGAACCTCAAAGCGCCTTTGTGCTGCATTTCCTCACTTTCTGAGGCTGGCTGTACTTATTACCCTTGACTCCGGCGATGTCAGAGGGTCAGCCGGTCAGGTATTGAACGACCATTGGGTCATAATATAAAAACCAAGTCGTACCTACTTGTCAGAGTCGCACTGTGGGATGGCGAAAAATATCGGGCATTTTGCCCCGTTGGTGGTAGGGCAACCAAAGCAAGTATGACCAATGATGAGTCCGAAAGTCATATGTGCGTACGGACGCATCAGTCACTGCTCTCTACCTCGGTCCACGTAGGACGCGCGTTCTGTAGTTCGGGGATATGATGGAATTCGACTTATCTACTGTAGACTAGGATATTTTGGAGCCCTGGAGAAATCACGGTCAAACACCATAAACTATTGGATAGAGGGGGGGAGCGGGAGATTAGCAGGTATAGAGAAGTTCCATATTTCCACGCCCACTTCCCCAACTTCGGCACACGCGGGTGAGCCTCAGTCTCATCTAGTGTGTTTAAAAACGTTCCAGACTGGCTCTGTTTCAGATAAGATGTTATTTGCATAAGCACCCTATACGGGTGGATTAAATAATAAACAGTAAAGAGTCCATGTAACAATAAATATTCTATATTTTGTTGAAATTTAGCAGAGGGTATACCGAGGGTCAAGTTTGACTGGTCAGGTCTTCCTTTTTTGATCAATTCTTAAGTACCCCGCTTCATAACAGGGTACGAAGCAAGTAGTAAACATGGCAGACGAAATAGGGGATAGCATTTGCTGTCTAAGTCAACAATAACCACATGAGTAGCAAGCACGGCGATAATAAAGCAATGGCTCCCATTGAACCCTAGGTAGATGAGGATGATAGAGCTGGAATTCCTCCTTCCCGGCTCTCCCTTCAAAACATATCTCTTCCCGCTACGAAGCCAACCTACGACTTCTAGACGTCGGGTGAGCCTAACCCTAGGATCGGGGTGGAAATCATGGCATCAGGGGGCGGGGGGTATGCGGGAACTAGATTTCTTTCTCCGACGGTTCTTAGGTCGCGTTATAGGGTTCTAGGACTGCTCTCGTACGAAGATGATAGATTCTGGATTTTGAAGGAGATGCTAAGATAGCCTATTGGCTAATATATAGAAACCCGGGTGGACAAGGTTCTCAAGTCCTAGATCAGGAGAGATACGTCGCAAGGGTGGAAACCATGCACCTCCCCAAGACGAATGGTGCTAATTCTTCTTAGTGAATCAAATCCCGGAAGGCGCACACGTTCATTTGGGATAGGCCCTAAAGACGTGCTAGAAGCGCTACAAGATCTCCGAACGAACGAACAGGGTTGATCCTTCGGTGTATATGTTCAGATTCATAATCATGACGGAAACTGGGGATCTGACGTATTCTACCACTTTAAACCAAGGAATAGTGATTGGGGGGTGGATGTGTAGGGGAGCTGAGGTTATATATGAGTAAAACCTATCGCGTCGAGATCACCTTACCGGGAGAAAGCTCACCTTAGCTAGTGCATATCGAGTCGTGTAGGTGGTGAAGCTCTCACTCAAATTCTCGGAGGGAGTGTGAGCTAGGCTAATATTCCGTCATGGATTTTGTTATCGGTTGAGTAGACAAATGGAGTAATTTTTAGAGTTGTAGCGAGATGCCGGCTCCTTCACAGATGGTTCCATTATTGAACCACTGAATAGTGGGCATGAGTTCGCTCGCAACCCATCTGGCTGTTGTTGCGTGCGTTGAGCCGAACCCAAATGGTTCATGCGTTTTATCCCTTTTCATATTCTTGTCAAGGGGCAAGTTCTCGGGACCTCGGTCTGTTTCGTCAATATCTTTCTCACGACCTAGTTGTGCTTCAGCATCTAATTTCTCTGTCGCTCGGCTCCAGTAAGTCGTTCTACCCTCCGCTAGGGCCTGGAATACTACTAGTTGATCCTGGAGGTACTCGTCGACGGCGGCGGTATGGATGACAGTCTGCTCCCATAAGCGTTTTGTGACCGTCTTGGCTATTTCCTTAGCGATTGTCGTTTTCTGCTTCCCCTTCCACTTCCTATCGTAGAGGAAGTCTCGTCCCCATCGCAAACCAGACTCTGAATGGGCGACAGCGAGTGCATACATCCGCGCGTCATGGCCACTCTCCTCTCGAAGTACGAAGTTGATCTCGGCTTCGGGGAATTCGCCCCCGAGGCAGTCAATCATCGCCTGCTCCATTGGTTCGAGCATAGCGTACGGGACCAAGATGCTGACGTCAATTCGCCTCATGGTTTCGAGATCTCCCACCTGACGTTGTTCATTCCATGGCTTTACCAGTTTCAAGGTATGTCCAGGTGGTATCGGCCGGAATTTCAGCCAGATGGTGCCCGGGCTCAGAGGCCCGGTGGTCCAAGCCCGCTTCTCCAATCGCCGCTCGACCACAATACCGAATCTTTCCTGTAGTGTGGGCAATAAGACCTGGTCGAGGTACTCATAGGACGGTGAGAAGGAAGGGTTCGTGCTTCCGTGAATCTCGAGCTCGATAGGGTCGCCGTTCTCGCTTCCGGAGAACAGAAGGTACGGGAAGACAGCCTGCAAGATGAGCAGCGTGCTAGCTCCATGGCTCTCTGCTTTTATGACGATTTTTCGTTCCTTTGGCGATGTCGGAGGCACCCTAGGCCTAAACTCGAGCGTGCGACTTCCCACGGCAAGCCCTTTTACTTCGGCCTTGGTAGCTTTGGCAAGCCATTCTATTGCGGAGACATGCTGCGATTTCAGGCCTCAAGCGTAGGTACATTTAGCAGCCTGTTCTCGTCCTTCCGATAAAATTTGCTCACCTCCGCCACGGTCGCCGCCTCGATTTGCTCTGATGTTAATGATCTCGATTGGCCGCGATGTTACGGCCGCAAGTGCACAGGCTAGTCTAACGAGCTGACCCCCGCCTTCGCCGGTAGAACCATCTATAAGTAACGGCTTGCTGGATGCCATAGCTTGCTTTTCGATTTCGCGCTAATTTCGTACCTGAAAGAAATCCAGGAGAAATTCCCGGTTAGGCTATGGTGCCGATATGAAAGGAAAGCGAAGCATTCGTTTGATACCAAAAAGTTGGTTATGGTCATTTATCGGGTTGCGTCGGATTTGAAGATGCGAGTCACCCGTAGCACCTGGCCCATTTCGTGAGTCACCTGGCCGAGTGGCTTTGAAAAGTCCATGTCGTATCGTAACACTCAACCACTAACCCCAGTGTCTGCTAAGCATACTCAATCAGGCGACGGTTACCAGCAATAACTATATGAGCGGCAGGACCGAATACTACTACTAGATATTTAGCAAACACTTTTTTTTCAATGGTAGTCCTATTGGTACCAACATCGCTCATTGTATGGATGGATGCTTACCTAATTAAGCTATTTATTAGACTATAACCATGGCACGGGTAACCCCTTAACTACAGTAGCGAGGGTGTGTCTGGTTCTTGGTAACCTATAGAGATATCTATTTTTAGTCATGATTGCCAAGACCGATAAGTCTCAACCGTGCTATTCTTCTTTCCTGGCAAAGAGCTTAGGTATCCATCTTTGTATGGCTTTGTATGCTGTTTAGTAGCATCTTGATCAAAGCGTATGGCGCTCAAGAACCGGTCACTTTCTAGGGAATTTAATCCAGTCTTGGTCTTTGCAAACAGACGTCGAAAACAATGCTACTCAAGAGATAAATACAAGGCGTCGCAAGCTCTAAATACACATGTAATGAGCGATTTAGGAGGTCGACCTGGTGCAGACTGGTAAATTTCCTCAATAGATCATTAAATTTAGGCATGGCCGGCCAGTAACCACGGGAATTTTTAATTATCAGGTAAGCATATTAAAATCAACACCAAACTATTGGTTGATTGAGGTCGAAAAAAATAAACCCTTAATATTACTACCTACTCATCTATATTTTATACTAGGAGCACTAGTAAGAATAAAGACATAATACAACTGTTCAAATTATACTAAGTCAGTATTAATATATGCAAATATTATAACCAGACTATAATTATTAGGGGCGGATGCCAATAGCAGGCGTGATGACTTATTAGCCCTTCTACCAGAAGGGTAACAAAAGCAAAGCTAAATGAAAGAACTTGGTAGAGAACTAGAAACGATAAATTACTAAAGACACTATAATTTGGAAATTAATAGGCCTTTTTAATAGACCGTCTCTTTTCCCTAATATCCTCGGTTTTTTTTTCTGAAAGCGTAATGCGTCGCAGGTACTGTCGGTCATATTTCCATCTATCTCTTCAGTAATTATTACGGTCTCATTGTCAGTGGGATAAGAGACCATATATCAACCCAAATAAACCAGGGGCCATCGAGCTTCAAGATGAGATTATGCTCAGTAATATGATGATAATTGTACCCTGGCCACTAGGGTGACTCAATGTGGCGTCCTTTGCATACCCGAGATAGTCCGAGTTGCATCACGGACGCTCCCCGAGCAATCTGTTCCGCCTGCCTATTTAATTGTCAAATACGGTGGTAATATATGGTCGCAATCTATGGTTGCCACAAGTCTCGTGCTTTTGCAGTCTAGGCGTCGTGTGAAGTTCTATTACGACATTAGTGATTCTAAAAAACAGTCTATAGATAGAGACATATCACCTCTATATGTATATACAGAATAACTAGTTATCATTTATAAACTCGGATGAAAAAGGTAGTAGTAGTAGTAGTAGTAGTAGTAGTAGTAGTAGTAGTAGTTGTTGTTGTTGTTGTTGTTGTTGTTGTTGTTGTTGTTGTTGTTAGAACTGCTACTAAAGAGAAAATACTTTCCATAGAATCATTCTCTCTCGAAAACTCTAGATCCCATCCACTCTCCTCTAGACGAACCCGACGGGACTAGATTAGTAGTTGTGACGGCGATAACTATAGAATATCAACTTTCTCCCTTTTTAGCGTATACTCTCTGTGATCATTTCCCGGGATGGATTGCCCTTGTCTAGAAATCCATCCATAATCTACTTTGTATTTCCTTTATTGGTGATAAAGAATGTCACAGACCTCCAAACTGAGCTCTTCGAAACGGGTAAACGTTTTACACAATGACCGTGACAGTGCTGAGCAAATAACTTCCTCAAAGAATGCAGGCAGTCATCTAATAGCACAAAAGCTTTGTTGCTAGTTTTAGCTAAAACTGCCAGAACGACGGTACCCAACTACAACACTACTAGCAAAGGTAGAATGCCGCCAAGTCGGGACTTGGTCAGCTGCGTTCACTTCTATATACAATCACAAGGAACTATGACAGAGACTCTGCTAGATGTGAAGGTATATATTGTCACACGCGCTAGCCTTCGATAGTCTCAGACCCTAATGTCACCTTCTAACCTGGGATAAAGGTGTCGTGTACATAAGCGAAAGGTATCGGCCCAGTCAGTTAGTATTAGAAGTCCTCGCGTAACAGCATATGTTTATCGGCCCTCTATACTTGGGTCATGATACCTAATGTAGGGAACGTGCGATGTGTCGGTGTTGGAATATAGTTAGTTTGGCCTGTAAGAACTGTAATGATCCCTGATTACCGATATCTTGGTGTATATAGTCCTAGAACTCTAGGGCCATTTCCGAAGGCTATTTAGAAGAAATCAAAGGACCTTTGGCACCTTAGAAGATCATTCGTGATTCGAAACCATATTCCAAGTTCTACATAGTAGCCCGTGTATACACTTCTTAAACTCTTAGTTGTTGCGCCTGGCCTCTAGGTCCTGCTAGGGCCGTTGTTTAGAAGTTGTCATAAGGACGTCGGGGTGGCTATTGTAGTAATAATTAGAATTAATACGGAGGCAACTTTTAGCTCCTCTGAATATAGAGATACGAATATATCCCTGCCACCCTAGATATCGCCGGAAAGTTAAAAAGGAATCTAAAATTACTATGGCCGCCTATATTGATTCTAGGGTAGGCCGAGCTATGTGCTCTTGGCACCTCCTACCATGGCTTCAAGTCTGTATCATAATATGACTTTGATAAGGCCCGGAGGCAGGAGTTGTATTGACACTGATGTAAGCGAATGTTTAAGCCTAGGCTGGACGTGACGTTCGATTCGAATGTGATGGTTATGGGGGCGGGTACTAAACCATATACCCCTAGAGCCATATTTAGATATTAGAGGTGCATGATACTTGGTTATAGACATATCAAACTTGATGATGAGGTGAAGGATAACATAGTCGACCTATTATTTAGGCAGTCCTAGAGCAATCTTGGCGAGATATGCGAAGTAATCAACAAACGAAAGGTCAGCAACACTTGAATGCTTTGAGTCGAGTCTGCATTGAGTGACAAACTTGGGAAAGAAGGATAAAACTGCTGCTGGTAAGAGGGAATAACTATATCCAGTTTTCTGCAGAACCAATTCCACGAGATTTAACAAAAGGGTAGGCTTTTCTGGAGCTTCCTATCCACGGAAGAGAGCGGGAAAGGAAAAAAAAGCATGGACCAAAACACTCACGTTTCATAAGGCATGCTTGGGTATTATTTTATCGGGATTAGAAATCAAGTTCGATGTAGAACACTAGGTTCTGGGTTGGGGCTGCAAGATCTAATTAATCGTTATGACAAGCGCCGTTTTCCGCAGAGAGATCATACGTTTTTCGAGAGAAGTTCCGAGTGAGTGATATGCTCGGCTAAGGCTCGCTTGCTGGGTGGGAGTGGTTGCATAATCGGGTTTGGCGATATCCTGCGAACAACTCAGGGGGCATTGAAGGCGCGAGACCTATTATCGCTATGTCCCCGTTACTCAAAACAAGTGAAACTTATAACCTAGAACTTGAGAGAGCTCTTTTTTCCTTCTTTTTCTTCTTCTTCTTGGGACCTCTCTTACCATTTCTATAAAAAACGATGAAGCTACACCATGGATTTCCCACGTAACCATTTCCCCGGATAAGTCAACTTTGAAACAGGTTCTACTATACAGACAGGTATCAGACACCAACGTACCAACCGTGGCTTCACGTTCCGTACAGACAACGTTCATTGCGACGGTCGATTTCAGTGGTACAGGCCTTGTTGTTGTTGTATCACATTCACTTGGCACGCTAACTTGCGGCCCACCACCGCCTAAATCCCATTAGTAAAGGTCACGATAGGGGGCGCCTCTAACAATAGCTCAATTTAAAAAACTAGCGGTACTGGTAATTATAAAATAGCCAGAGCTACGACCAAATTAGCAGCGATGTACTATTCGTTGGGATACACTTCCTTAATGGCCGGTCGACCCATTTATGTACTGTTTACGTCATCTCAAAAGATCATGTACCAGAACTACACAACCGTGGGTGAAGATGAGCAATAACGACATTGCACCCTCGCTTTCAAACTATAATAACTGTTTAATTTACACTTATGGTCGAGGCCGATGATCGTGATGTATTCAACTGTAGTAAAAAGGCTTCTCACAAATTTCGCGGAGGTATTTTCATATGATGTGCTCTTTACTTTCAGCTACTGGCCAGTGATGGGTTAGGGGTTTCTTGGGGCAAATTTCTCACAAAACAAGATCTTATATACTAGGATCTCATAATAATATTACAAAGGTATGGCTTCAGTTTTAAAATGAGAGATGGTGCTGTTGACCCGAAATGACAACACACCAGGACGGTCGTAGCTT
Organism: Xylaria digitata; assembly: GCA_022495195.1. Taxonomy (NCBI): domain Eukaryota; kingdom Fungi; phylum Ascomycota; class Sordariomycetes; order Xylariales; family Xylariaceae; genus Xylaria; species Xylaria digitata. The sequence goes on from MU377069.1 coordinate 61,382, forward strand.
TTGTTGTATGAATTCACATGCTAGGAGATGTGATGGGGGTATTGACAAGGAACTAGGCAACGAGATCATCATGAAGATCGTTCATACTCAATATGTCGTTTATTTAGTAGACGTTGAGGCTTTATTCTACAGCTAGACGCTTGAGTCTCCCAGGTATGACCATGGAGGTAAAGAAAGAAAAAATCGAACCGAACCTACGGAATATCCTCAAAATGCTCATCTAATTAAACCGCTTTGATATGAGATCTAACGGAGATGAGTTGACTAAGCTTTGAATTTTGAATTGTGCTAAAATAGTGTAAGGAATACCCTGTCCGCGAGAAGATTTTCTCAAAAACCAAGGTACCTAACTAAAAGTGATCTGGACTCCCTGAGTTAGGACCACACCAACAAGGCATCCTGTTTGCCTCGCCCGATTGCTATTAATAAATCACATTATCTAGGGCACGGACACTTCCCACCATGGCATTAATATGCGGATCACAGCATATCAGCAACACTACCTACTTGGGCTGCTGTTTGGTATTCTTGAAGACATGGGTATTACCAAGTATACATACTCACAGACCCCTAGTGTACCATAGCGTCTGTACCATGTGGAAATCGCGCGAGCACTTACTATTACCGGGTTACTGCTTAGACTTGCGTTTGACGATTGATAGTCAACACAGCCCCCTGCTGACGAGTAAAATGTCGGTAGTTATAACGGATAGCGAGTCAAGTGTAAGGCAAAATTCTCCAGAAGCTCCTCTCTTCCGGAAGCAAGCGGTGACATCGGCTGCTGCCTGATGCGAGCATCAAGAAGGATACGTCACAGATTCTAATTGGGTACACTGGAGTACGGTACGTGTACGTCAATGCAGCAAAGGCGGGGATTACAGTGCCCGCGTCCGGTGATGAATCTTTTACATGCATTTCTATCTGCATCCGGGTCCTAAAGGAACGAAGGCTTGGGCGAGACGCTTGGGCGGCTTCAGGGTTGGATGATTCTAGTTAAGCCCCAGCCAGGCCCCTCTCGGTGTGAGCTCTCCGTTAATGGGTACGGAGCCAACGGAGGTGACGGCGGCGGCGACGGCTGAAGCATGCGTTCACCGCTGGCTTGGCCGCGCGTATGTATTGTACCCTCTACCGTAGGTAGTGTAAGCAAGCATGCAAGAGACTTCTACTGCAATACACCGGGCAGTACTGACCGGGGCAAACTTGAGGGTTCAAGGTTCGTATCCCTAACCTCACCGGTAAATCTTCTAGGGGCCAGTAGAGATCAAATTAGCGATAAGTGTTAGCGCCTATACACTAATTGGAGAACCGGGGATATTTCCGATGGGTTCGGATCTGTGGCACGCGTCCCCCGCGGATGAAAAGCAACATATCACATTGCTATGTGGCATAAACAGGCAAGTCTCACACTTGTTCCAGCACAGGGTTCGATAGATCGATTGCGAGCAAGTTCAATATATTCGTGCGCCGTCCCTTCAATATTACCTAGCACCGCAACACTAGGTCTCGCCCGAGACACCCTGCAAGGCTTCTTCGCGGCTGATTCATGATAGCAAATAATTCGAAATCGTGGCGGCATCCCTTGCTTCGATACGAGGATGCCGTTCTCGTGGTCATTCCTTCGCGCTGGGAGAGTTGAGACCGGCTAGGTGTCGTACAACGCCTTTTCTCGCTTCGTTTGCCCTTCAGTCTTCTCTCCTGTCCTCTTCGATGCTTGCTCGTCAGGGTTTGGTGTGCATATCACGATCGCGGCACCACGTCTCGTCTAAATTTGACTGATCTGTCATATAACGACCGGGTAGAGGTGAAAGGTTGCGCCTTGCATCACTGTCTCAGACCGGTGAGTAATGAGGAGGCCCAGTAAGTGCAACTCTTATCCGTCACGTCCGTCGGGCAAGATGTCTTAGGATATGCTTGTCTAAGAAGGCATCTGTGCTCCTGCCTTTATTTGCCGCACATGCCTTTGTGTGGTTGTTCTTTGTTGGTAGTGAAGCACGGCATGTTGCTAGCCGGACAAGTGATTTGATAATACGATTGCCGTCGGACGGTTCCTTGCATACGCAGACGGAGGGCAGCGCTCAGACAGCCGGATGGCGTTTAAGGCAACAAAACATTTACTCACGCTGTTTCGTGATATTTAATAAATAAAGTGGTTAACCCGCTATAATTTAACCTGCTATGTAGATGTGAACGCCAAGGTCTATAATCTAGAGCTTCTTAAAAAGGTTATGCTTGCGCATCCTACGTTATGCTTCACGGGTATCGACGCCATTGGTCATTCTCGCTACAATGACGTGGTTCCCCATGTTTTGAAAGCTGAAAAGTGATTGCGACCATATCAATCCAATCCTGTGGTGATTAGTTCTGCTAGTCTACGCGGTTCTAAAGATTAGCCCGCTTCTATTAGGTGGTAGCCTACTCGTATAGACGCGCGGTAGGCCAATGTAACTACACAGTATCGCCATTTAAGACAACTAAACCCTTTCAAGATTAGTTCATTCGCTTCTGAATGGATGTGTAACTTAGGCAACATGAGGCTAGCTAGTAGATAGTCACATTGACTGATTGATTACCTATAAACAAATCCCGACAATCTAGGCTAATGTGGATGCAGATGAGATTCACACGGATTCACTCGCATCACCTGGGTACTGTCCGCATGGCCCAAAAGGTCTCCAAGGGGTCGCCTTCTATTTGTTTGTTTGTTTATTTCTTGCGGAACTTTGCCGTGGACCCCAATCTCTCTACCCAAGCGAGAATGTATGACGATGACAATTTATTGAGATACCTGTTAAGGCGCCGTTTAGGGTTCTAGGATAGTCTAGATATTCTTACCTTGTTGATTAAGGTTCTGTAGGGCAGCAACCTAAATTCATGACGCGCATCGCCCACTGTTCAGGTCGGGTCTAGCTTGGGCATGAATGCGAGTGTGGAGTGCTTGCCTACTTAGAACTACTTTATATCATTGCTGGGTAGTTAACTTCCCGATTCATTATAGTTTTGACGCAGCCCCGAGTTACCATCGGGGTCTCGGCATCCTACCCAGTTTCATGCTTGAAGCATCATACTGGGAAACTATGCAAGTGATAGCCGGTGGCAGTTTGATAGACCCTACACTATCGTGGCATCAGTAAAGGGGCCTGGTGACTTTATCAAGAATCAATGACTTTCGCCTATGGGATAAAAAGGCCGAAATCCTAGGAGCCTCTCGCAGCATAGTTGATTCAATGTTATAATACAATACTACTCGGGGTTGCAAAGCAAGGCGTCCGAGTCGTGCATGTGTCCTTCTGTATCCAATTGACTTTACCATGTGAGTCTGCCTTGGGTAACTACGCATGCATGATTGGGTTCGAATATAGCAACTAGTCGCCGTCTTCGGCAGAGCCGTGATTGCCTTGGTACAAATCTTTAGAGCCTCGTTGTAGTTTGGGATCTACGTAGGAATGGCGGGATGACTACATGTAAGCCCAGCTACATACTCAAACATCCACGCCCTCGTGAATGTTGCTGGGAGAACAGCAGATCGTCACAGCATATTTGGGAATATAGTATAGCGTATTACTTATTACGACTTGTAACACAACTTGTCAAAGAAATCGGTTATTTGACACTACTTATCTCATTTGTAAGGATAGTATTCATCTGCCTGGGATGCACGACGTGACTGGACGCCGCTGTGCAAGCATAAGACTTATACTATGAACATTGACAAGCTGTTTAATTTGTGGCCAATGTTGGGTCTAGCTGTTAGTTCAAATCCTTGTACTCTCTCACCGCGATCATCGTATACCTTAGTGTAATGTAGATGCCTCGAGTCTTATATCCTCTTAAAGAAGCTACTAATCAACAGGCTAGTACGCCTAACCATGACAAACCGTGACTAATTTTACCCTATCCAACCGTCCTTTCCACTAAGAAATAAACAAATAAATAGTGTAGTTTGAAACGATGTCCTGCACACCAGCACCATGAGTCCCGTCTTGAATTTCGTTCACTGCCCTCTAGCATCAGTACTTCATTGGACACTTGCTGTCACACCTTCTAGAACCAAGGTGTTTGTATATAAGCAATAGGTTACACTACTAGTTTAGTCACTTTGCCTAACAACAAGTATTCATAACATCCCTTACCTAAGTTCTAACACTTGCTTACGAGATAAAAGATGTACTAGTGCGTAGTTCTAAGCTTGCTGGGGTGTGTACATCAACATACATGGATATTGAAAGTGAAGCAGCATTGTCTATCACCTCATATTTAGATTTGAATAATAAAACGTATATCACTACCTACATATTGATCCTAAAGGGTACGGATAGAGAAAGTGGCTATACTGTGACCGTAACTTTGCCTGCCTCGAGTCTAAAAGAGAAAGAGACTGAAGCCCTGAATAGGAATAAAGAATATATCCCCCGTCTTTCCAAATCGGGTCCAGTGTAGTGACGGGGCTGTGATACGAGACGCGGATTCGAAATACACTTCTACGGGCAAGCCAATAGAGACGTCTCGTGACGAAAGCAATCTTGAGTAAAACAATGTCATTGATCTATGCTAGCCTATCATTTAGCATTACGGTGAGATGTGATCCTGTTGCCTTGTGATGGCAACCAATATTTTCCTAGTATGTCACTCGAAGTAACGCATAGGTGAGCCTAGCAGGTTATGCTGCGACACCTAGTCTCATGGTTTTGGGTATCACCCAACAGCCCATCCCAAAGGATCAAGATGAAATTTGGAGGATACAACGGCCTACTTGACAGATACGGGAGTGGCGGAGGCCCAACAGAATAGAAGCTGAAAGTCGGGTTGGTTGGGCGAGGGCCTATGACCCCGTGACATTCCGGGTTTAATTATCGAGCCCTCCAAACATGTCCTATGCCTTGGAATAATATTGCCACCAAGAGGCAGTGATTGGATGATCGCCATCCCAATTTATCGAATCAGGATTCGGCAGAGACAAAATTTACGCGATATAGGACACATATCCGCGGGCTCCCTCTCCCTTGATTGGCAGGTCGCGTCCTGCTAATAGCGAGAAGCCGCGAGTCATGATTGAAGCGGTGAGGTCCTCGATATACGCCATCGCTAGGCGGTGACCCTGACGAAGAGGCAAAGGGCCGTATGGTTTACGTGGATGTCTTCACCGATGGTTTGTCGATTCACTAGCCATGGCTGGTTATAAAGAGAGCCGGGGCTTAAATTGAGGTTCAGCTTACTTGCCTTGCATTGGACACGTGGAGTAATATGATGTCGCCGGTCGCGCTTGGTCGTACTACTATCATCTGCTGATGCCAAGGTACGGGAATTCTTTACGAATAGGTCGAAGCAATCTTGTTCGGTGCCCTGACAGTACTGCCCTGAGAAAGAGGAGCGAGGGAGGCGTGCCAAATATCAACATCCATTGGCGCAGACGAACTTTTAAAAACCAGACACAGTGTAGTATCCCTAGAGCGTGGCGACTGTTTCCGTGAATATACTGTAGATCATATTCTGGGCCAACAAGTTGGGTTTGTGGTGGCCTCATTTTGACCGAGCCTGGGTCTAGGGATGATTGAATTTCCCAGTCACTCCTTGATTTCTTCTTTCGGCTGTTATGCGATGTAGGGAAGAAAGAAAGGTGGCGCTATCAAAATGGGGGAGGAGGGAGGTAATTGCCACTTGATGGCTGTGCAAGTCTCGTCCTATCGGCGCTTCGGAGACATCCGACACCAGGTACCAGCATGGTAATTCATAACGTGATGACAGGCTCAATTTTTTCCGAGAATACTGATCCGCCGAGGTTCTCAGGTGTCCTCACTCAAGTACGGACAGGATAACCTGGACAAATCGCTTATACCTGCTGTTTTAGAGCACTCGCCTACGATTGTAGATCGATGGTGGAACTGTGATCTGACCTTTTACCTGGTGGCTGTCGGGGACATCAGCCTGTTGACAGTGAGCACAAATTACCTTGAAAACCGCTCATCTGTACTTCTATGAGTAGCAGGGACACCATCGGTTATCAAAGAAGTCGTTCGGTCATGACATGACGGACGCAGTCAGCCCAATGACTAGAGATGAACCCCGTGATAAATGAGAGTCAATATCTCCGATCTTCAGTCTTCTGAGCAAAATAATAAGCATAGTAAGTAATACACAAGAGATCGGAAAGGTAATGTATCATCTTTGCAGTGCATACTCCCTGGAGATTATGATTCCTCGGACCGAACTCTCGGCTCCTATAGTTAAACCTACTTACCTACTAGGTAGATGGTAACGGAAGGCGACGGAAGGCGATTGATTTCATGATGACTGTTTGATTAGACTAGGCGACAGCGGCCGGCATTATAAATCATATCGGACGTGTTGGATCCTACACTACTAGGCAGGTAGTGTAGACGAAGAGTACACGGGGCTTCTATACGGTGGGATCCTCGGAGATGCGAAAGGGGATGGTGGTAGTTGACAATGACATCATGCCTTCTAACTGCGGCTCCGAGCGGCTCTGAACGGCTCTGACAATTCCTAGAACCGGTGTGATGGATGTGCCTGGGCATTCAACACTTGCGTCGTATGCTGTACGGCACACTCATATAACAAGCACTAACTATGGACTGTACCCATCAGGACTGGACCCCCACGGGGGTACCTTTTCGCGGTCTCTGGGCTAGAGCCTCATCTAGCATATGTGTAATTATCTGCTTACCCGGATATTTATTGGCGTGTCTTACCCGTGCTAAATGGGCACGGCGGACTGCCTTGATGAACACTCGGGGACTACTGGGTATAATAATTTCTCTTTCGGTGAGTTGCCTTCCTACGAGCCTTTCTATATATTGTTTGCCTAGAAATACGAGGAACGAGAGTGAAATTACCTGGATACCTGCCTAGGACGCAGCCATGGCCACCTGATGCCCCCCATCACTGGATCCGTTTCGATACATTTTCGATACATTTTCAACATATCATCTATTTTAGGGTTGGTATTATCGTTCTATCCTCTGCCCGAAGCCGTCTGGCAGGCACAACGTTCACTCGTGTCTTGGGCTGGGATACAACGGCAGGTATCATGATTTGGTACTCGATTGCTCGTGGAGTTGGTTGCATCGACTCAAAATGTGATATGGAATCGGTATATGATATCGCACTGGGGACATGGAAGGAAGGAGAGAAGGAGAAGGAGAGTGGCGTAGATTCGTCGTGTGCTCGGGGTCAATGAGGTAGGTGTAACTCGATCTTAGTCGATGCAACGTTTTATGAGGGCGAGAGTGGCATATTGAGACAGATAGCAGGTCGTAGTCAGCTGGCTAGTGATTTGGTCGTGAAGACATGAAGCCGTTGATTGTCTTCTCTCGAGGTGCGCGAGGTATCGCGTGAGGTATCTAGGAAAAGCATCGAGGGTGCTGGAGGGTACTGGAGGATACTGGAGGGTGCTGGAGGGTGCTGAAGGGGATGAAGGGAGATGAGAAGGCGAACTGGTTCGCAAACCCCACTTGAGGCTCTGGTTGCCTAACTAAACGACAGGGGTCCCACACCACACCACCACGTAGGGGTAGGTCTAAACAGAGCAAGGGGGGCAGGAGACACTACGATGGGGCCGAAAAGCGCTACCTAGGGAGGTATCTTTTAGTACCTACTGTACTTTTATACTATACAGCTTTCGCTTTGTTTGCTCTTGACCGAACCTGCCTCCCTGGAATATGTTTGAAAACTTGGTTGCCTTGGGTTAGAAGGCGAGAAGAGCCCGCGCACTTTCGTTGACAAAATATATACTTTTAGTTTTCTTTCCGAGGCTAAGTGATTATTTCGCTCGTCATTACTCAATAAATCCTCGGCAGATTGGAGATGCGTACTTCACTGTCCCCACGAGTACCCAATATACAGCGTACAGCCTGTTAATGCCATACTCATCATCTTCAGTGCGTCTCTCTATGTCTCTTATCACACCCATTCCTCCTCTCTCCTCGCCTACACCCCCTATTATTTTCCTTTATTGTCTTGTGTCTTGTGTCTTGTGTCTTGTGTCTTGTGCCTTGTATTGATGATGGATAGGTCTACTGCGCAAACGTTATTACCCAAGACGGGCTTTTGATTAGTCTGAATGTTCTGGGGAGCCTGCAAATTTGCAAATAGCTGCTACTGTGAGAAACAGCAGTCAGCACCTTTACGTTTTTGGCCACGACGACGTCGTCGATCCAACAAATTTTTCTTTGACGTGGCTCTACGTCCTTTTTTTTACTTTCTCTCTAAAAAAACGTCACCTCGGTATAGGTAAACAATGCCGAATCATAATAAGGACCCAACAATTTCTACTTCTTTTATCACCCATTTACGCCAACAATCACGGCTTTCATGTCCGATACCGGACTGCGATGGCCAATTTCCTGCTATTGATGATAGGATACGTGAACATTTTAAATCAAAACACCGTGATTATATAGAAGGAAAAGATGTCGTTGCTCTCATACGCGACGTTAAAAAAGGACGGGGGTACGTACTCACTCTGGCCCCTTCGAGATCGCTATATCGAGCTAACACGTGCGCTTCCTTCAGAATACAACCTGGTGGTGCCACTACTGTTGAGCCTCTTGGCCCCACCCAAGAGCCTCTTCCCACAAGAGACCCTGGAGGCAGGGGTCTATCTGGGGTCCCAGGGGGTGCGGATGCCGGCTCGAGTTCAAATATGGCATCTAAACTCAGAGCTCAATCAAGTAGTCCTCCAAGAAGGTCTCGAGCTCGTCAGCAAACCACGGCCCCCCATGACCCTGACTTCCAGAGGGGGGGCACTCAACAAGGCAAGCTTTGGAATCCGGAGGAAAGCTCTGCATCAACACCTCTTAAATCAAAACAGACTTCAGCATCAAAGCCTAGGGGGGCTGGTCACCCCGAAGAAGAGAGTCAACCGGCCCTTCGACTTATTAAACAGCCCGAGACCCGCCCCATCAGTCAGGAGCAGCTCGTGGCGGAAGTCAAGGGCATCTATGCTGGCCTCATGATGGTCGAGTCAAAATGTATAGAGGTTGACAATGCCCAGTCATCTCAAAATGATACTAAGCTTAACAACGAGCAATGGCAGGCCCTGATAGCTCTACACCGTACCTTGCTCCATGAACATCATGACTTTTTCCTGGCGTCTCAGCATCCTTCAGCAAGTCAAGCTTTAAAGCGATTGGCTTCAAAGTATGCTATGCCAGCAAGGATGTGGAGACACGGCATACATAGCTTCCTTGAGTTGTTACGGCACCGTCTGCCGGGGTCTCTGGAGCATATGCTGACTTTTATTTACCTGGCCTACTCTATGATGGCCTTGTTATACGAGACTGTGCCGGCTTTTGAGGACACATGGATTGAATGTCTAGGTGATCTGGGAAGATACAGGTAATATTTACGGGTTCCTCTATCTCCTCTTGTTCTAACCTCTCAATAGAATGGCAATCGAAGACGAAGATATTAGAGATAGGGAGGTTTGGACTTCAGTTTCTAGACATTGGTACTCGAAGGCTTCTGATAAAGCCCCCACGACGGGGCGCCTTTACCATCACCTTGCCATTCTAGCAAGGCCTAACGCGCTTCAACAGCTGTTTTACTATTCTAAGTCACTTTGCGTTCCGATACCTTTCGCATCGGCCAAGGAGAGTATTATGACCTTATTCGACCCAATCCTAGGGGTAGGTAACCATCAACAAGCCCGTCTCATCCCAATTGATGTGGCATTTGTCAAGAGTCATGGTATTCTGTTCAGTCATAAACAGGTAGACAACTTCCGCCCAGTTGCCGATGAGTTCTTGGGGTTGTTAGATGCCCATATCGGTCGAATCACAAAACGTTGGATGGAAGCAGGCTACTACGTCGCCATCGCGAATTGTTGTGCTCTTCTATCATACGGTAGAGAAGAAAATGTGATTATGAGATTGATTCACAATCAAGACAACGAGAAACAAGATCGAACCACGGGGTCTGTAGCCGACGCTCCAAAGCCAACAAGGGATTTCGAAGATGCTATCTATATTGCCATGGAAACACATGAGGTTGTTTTCAATCGGCGGGACGATGCGAACGTGTTACCTTATACACATGTTGTCCTGGTTTTCATGTTGTACCTCACACGGCTCCCTAGCGCTTTAGCTCAGGTCGAGCATCTATTTCCATGGAAACGGCTGTCATTGATGCTCAACGAACTTCTTAGATCTTGCAACACTTATGATCGCATACGTAGCGATGAATTCCCTAGGGAAAGCAATGACCCTCCCCGTCCTGTGCCAGAGGATTTCGCACTCAAGGGCCTTCTCTTCGCTGACCAGTACTATCCCTCCGACTGGTTTTCAAATGATAAGATCGATGACGACGAGAAGTATTTTGAAATGGCATCGATGACAGGTGTTAGGAAGGAGAGAATTCTTTGGCTTAGCTACAAGATCACCCAATCTGGGAGAGGGCTGACATACGATGAAGGCACGAATCAGTTCGGAGTAATTCCCCAGTACGAGAAAGAAATCGAGACGGTTACTAAAGATGTCTACATGACGAATATTGCGGACAACCCCGGAATTGGGTCACAAGCTGCGGGTTCTGCGCCGTTTCGGGGAGACGCGATGGATATCGATGAGGCTCCCACAAAATCTACATCAACTGTGAATTTTTTATAGTAGATAATATGATTCTACGTTCACACAAATTTATGCTCGCGTGCACGCGTATTCAACACTAAACCGTGGCAGATCATGTCACGATGGGTTGAGCTTCAACACAGTTCAGTCGTGGTGGCACGTCATGAATTCCGTACGAACAGATTCAACGTATACTATTATGCTTAACTTTAGCAAAAGAAGCACTTCGATAATAGAAGCTAGGAAGCGAGTTGAGGTAAATTGGATTATTGAATCAAAAAGTTAACTCATTAATTTGAGCTAACTCGGGAATAGAGCGCAAGGCTGCACTTGGGAAGGACACCCTTATGAGGCGCAGGACTAGTTACTACGGGAGCGAGGGCCAACATGAGCCTCGCACAAGGTCCCCAAATGATAAGGAAGCCGTCCAGCTGAGCTTGAAATCTCCGACCTCTTTGTCCGATCACACATTCAGCCGCAAATAGGCAACCCGGGAGACTACCCTATTTGAACCCCTTTACCCCCTAACCAGGCACCAAAGTCTCGACTCTCATCAGAGAGTTCGGAATTAAGAAACCCCCGAAGTTCCAAAAATAAGTGAAACAACTCAGCCACAGGCGAGTGACGACGGAATCAATACGAGGAGTACACACACTACGAGCATTATTGCTTCGATAGGAATGCGAGTTCACGATGGACGAAAGGGGTTTGAAGCACACTCTGGAGCAAACGGAACATTCTCATAACAAGGCAACCAAAACATGTGTCAGAAACCCGAGGCACCGATGTCAGGGGGGTGGGGGATAGGGGGAGGGGATTACATCAGCTTTTGCACAAGATGACACAGATGATTTTTTCTATTTCACTTGCGCTTAATTTCATAGACATAGATGATAGACAAATCAATTCGAAGTTTTGCAAGAATCCTGATACGCACTACTCGGTACGTCGGTGGAGCCGAAGCTGAAACGTGCGTTCCACGGCCTTTCGCAGCATTTCCTACCTTACCCAGATGATGGGTGGGGGTTGTCCGATTGAGAGTTGTGATACCGAAATTCCCACTAAACAACTCCGATTCATGTTCGGATGAGTAGGGAGGAACCTTTGGACCGGGAACGAATGCCTGTCGGTGAACAGAACACACTGAGATTCGGAAATGATGGAGTCCAAAAAAGTATCCAGGATCATATCAATCTCTTGTCGCCGTGATAATCCATGCATGTATACTACGATGCACGCATCTGACACTATACCTAGATAGTTTAGACTAGTAGAAAGAAGAGAGGGGCCGGCTACCTACTTGGTCGACTTGCATTCTCACTAGAGCATCAGACATCCATACTACAACATTACAATCACCGGACTGCCTCTGATGATAGAAAGGCTGGGGCGTATTCCAGGCTACTGCCAGGAATAACCAAGTACTCTCTATGTAGGGTACTTACTGTGTCGCCCTGTTCACCGAAATTAACGCATAAACACTAGAGCCGGCTCGATAAGACAACGTAAGAGGTCATAGTAACACAGCCAGAAACCCGCCATTGGGATGCATTGGGGGTCATTGCCCTTATAGTAGCGTATCTAATATCGTAATCTCATGCGATCATCTTATATCATAAGTCTAGGCTGTTGCTATGGTTTGCGATCCAAAGGTCACTCTGCGATCTAAAGGTCACTTTCGTCGACCTCGGTGCGTCATGAGGGTCACCTTAGTGTGCCCACCACCAAATCCGCCTATTATGTGAGCGAGCTGGGAATGACGACACTCTGTCGCGGAGAGCGGGATGGAAGGAAGACCTAATCCCGATCTGAGATTCCGCACAAGACGCCATTTATCTCGTTGGCCCAATAGCGTAGCACAAATATAAGCGACTTGCATAAAAGAAATGAGGTCATGTGAGTGCGGGCAGTGAGCCGCGACAGAAAAGAAAAGAGTGATACGTGAGAGGAAATTATAAAAATGAAAAAAAAAGAGATGCCGTGAAAATGCTGCGGGGTTGGTACATAGTAAATGTCGCATTCGAATAGAAGAGGTAGGTAGTTAGTGCAGCTAGGCAGCCTGCATATTCACATGCAGGCTCTCATATATTGAATCCGAACTTAGGCCACCAGCATCAAAAGCAATGTCCCATCGGTTATCGTGTCGCCGAAAAAAAAATAAGGTCAGGCCAGAGCTGAATTCAAATCTTTCTCTCCTCTCGCGCGAAGAACGAACGAGGAACAGCCGATCGGGACAATGTAAAATAAATGTAAGCAACGGCGGAACTGCTCACTGCTAAAAAGTTCATCTAATGCATGACTTACAGCGAGAGCTACAGTAGCGTCCCGCCTACACTAGTGTAGGTACCCCCCTCATGGCAGCGATCAATTCGTGTGGTTCGCATCGAAATCGTGCGGGGTACAGTGTCTACTATAGGTAAGACATGCGCAAAATATTGGCCTGGTGCTTCAGCTTTTGAGACCACGACGCGGTTGCCTTCTTTTGCCTTGTTCGATGTCGTGCCTAGTACTTGTGCTAGTAGAAGCGCGGGCTGTTGATCCTTCCATCAGGCTTCTAACTCCGCATACCGGCTTCAGACAGGCCGTGCTTATTGTTATGCAGGTAAAACGGCGTGCCCTTGATGATGCCCTTCAATTTCTCTAGTAGGCGAATGAACCCCAAGACAAGGGACCCATTCTCTGGGTTCTCGACCTTCTCGAGTAGATGGAGTAGATGGAATAGGCTATAGGATTGTCAGCATATGTAAAGCCTCGTATGACCAACATCATATTTTGAAGGATGATGGCAAGACGTTTAAATTCATGTCGGCGCATAGAGCCCTAATTAGATTGGATTTCTGTTAGCAAGACACCGTACCGTCGAGGCTATAGGATTCAAGCCCTCAACATCGTTGCGGAAACTCTGCGGCACGGTAAATGCGTGTATGTATGTATGTCACTCTGCCGAAAATTTTTCACGGCGTCTCCTGTAGGACTTGATGAGTAAATGCTGCGGTGAAGTTAGCGGTGAAGTTATCGAAGTAGCTTCAAGTACTCGGAAACCCCGAGTGACCGGAAAGCCCTGCGGACCTCGAAAACAAACCCGTGGGTGAGTTCCATGGATCACGATAGAAGACCTTTTGATGCAAATTTTCATGGGCATCTGTAGGCCGGGTTGCCTTCGTCAACATTGCACAAGACCGCTGTACAACAGGCGTAGGTCTCGGGAATTGCACACCGCATATATTCTCTCTTCATAAGTCTGAACTCAGATAGTGACTTAATCACCGGTAGTGTTAGCTCGTAGTGATTCGCACACAGTACGGGTTGAGATGGTACAGACAAAAGTCGGTGGCATCCGTAGTCGTCGTTGCACACACTCCCCCGTGAGGATCGATGGGCTATGATATGATTGAGGAGATGAAAAATGTATTACTTTCATTAATAGAACAATATAATGGCCTTATTGAATGCTCTTGTTCGGCAAAAGGGGGTGTTGAATAGTGCGTGGACAGGTCGGAAGAAGAAGCGGTGGAGGTTGAGTGAGGCGGATGGATTGATTGAAGTCGGTGGTAATAGTAGCCTCCGGCCGCAAACTAGACGGCAAGAATTGATCTGTCCTTTTGCCTGCCGCTCCGACTATAATCCATATTTAGCTTCAGCGTGTATATCTCTGTTTAGTGACCAAGATCTGCTTACGTACGTCCCTTTTAGGGAGTTGCTAGTTCAGATAGACCAAGCTTCATACTAGACAGAACATGATCTTAAGCAAAGACCCCATTAGAGATCTAGACAACTTATTTCCAGTTGGGGATATATACTTGTTAAATAAATAGTTTATAATTCGGTATTTATGTTGATACCAGAGTGTGCTTCGATGTTGTCATGGCTTAGGCCATGTTCCGGGGATCCTGGGTCGGCCAGCACCACAGGGTATCCGGCCTCCGTGAGTCGTGAGTCGGCGTGAATGAAACCTCTGTAACTTGATATATATAAATATAGATAAGTTAAACGTAATGTACTCATATCCCCAAGGAGGGAGGGAGGGTTAAGAAGTCTCCCTGCTCATTCGCGCCATTTAGGCATGTGATAGTTATTAAGAGATGGATGTCGGGATATAAGAAACTAATGTACTATGCGTGTTGACAGACTATATACCAGCGGTCACATGATCAATCGCGAAAAGTTAGAACCAATTTCCTACGTCCATATGGATTTCGCACCGAATGCTATCTACCTTTCGCTAGGATAGTAAGTAGACACTTAAGGGATAATGCTTATTGATCGAACCCTTTTCCTACTAGACATATAATGAAATAGAAATATGCCCTATTGACTTTAGGCAGGAGTATTCAATATGGATGCCTAATAAATAGTATAGGGCCCGAGACGGGCGGACGCTCTCACGTCTCTGAAGCACAGAAACATGGAATAAACGCACTAGGTGAATAGCCAGCATCGGGTGCGGAGATTCAATCGCATGTAGAGAATGAAGGTTAGTCGAAACATAGAACTCGATCCCCTACGATTTATTTAGATGCCAGTCCCCCTTTCGGGGTCGCGAGGAACGCACTAGGACCGTCCCTTAGGTCAGGTTTTGCTTGGTTTCAGGGGTAACACAGCGCCCCTGCGAGACACCCAACCCAACCACTACACTCTTAGCACGCGATGAACGACGTCAATTACAGCGGCACCACTTTCTATAGAAAGGGGGAAGGCGATCTGTGTATTGCTAAGACACCCCAAATCCCCCGAACTACCACCGTAGCTTAAAATAGGGGGAAAGGGGGGTTGCGCGTCATAACACGTCTATAGTGTACTGTCACGAGGCCAAATCACCCGGGCCAACGACATAGGCCAGCAACCAACCAATGTAAGGTAGCAGTGCAGCTTCTGTCGGCGCCTATATAGCTTCCCCCTTCGTACGATAACGGTAATCATCTTTGATATTACTAACGGTGGGAATGTGTAGCATGCGCTCGTGCCCCGACTTTCTTAGCAAGATCCTAACAGTTCGAAAACAAGGGAGGATTAAGAATGGGTTATGTGCATAGTTTAGGCTAGTGAAACCATGCTTGCCGGTCATGGAATGCGTAGTGAAATCACGGTGTACAATTCCCGTTGTTAGTTCAAGGAACTACTAGGGCGCTGCGGAGGTTTGGTGGTGTCCAAAAGAGTTACTAATTAAGAATCAAGACGCGAAGCGATTAAAAGTACGACCGAAGAGAAAGGCATGTTAGTAGAGTAGATAATGATTACGGAGTGATTTATATTGTTGTTAAGCAGAGCTCTTGTTGTTGTTATCATATCTAGCGGCTAACTTGTTGGGTATCCATGAATGCAACGACAGGGGAACCAGAGTACGGCGAGGTCAATTATGGGAACAGGAGTGCTCAACACAAAGATAAGTCGAATTTCGACGAATACACTTTAGATTACTTGATCCTAGGAGCGCAGGGTGCATTTATGTCCTCGATCAGAAGAGTAGTGTCCGTGTGTAAGATGTTGGCCCCCCTGTATCGTGATCCTCTGCAGCAGACCAAAGGGCAGTTTAGGGTCGACTTGGAATTATGGGCATAGCGGTTATTAGGATATGCATACGGAGCCGTGGTAGATGGTTACCGTATCGAATCTAGGCCCCTTTAACGTATCCCTCGGATATATACTCGAGTTGTTGGAATATATGAGCGACTTGAAAGTTTGGCACGAGGCCGTTGAAACTTAGCAGCTACAGAACCTTTCCAGTAAGAAATAGGCCAGGCCAGTTCAAGGACATGCCGAGAGACGACCTCTTTTTTTTTTTAATTAAAAAAAAAAGTCGAACATGTGTTTGTAGACAAGTGATTGTTCCGAGATGGACTAGCTTAGTAGAGGTCGAGTAATGTTTAGTTGGATATGATGCCGAGAGGACGGAGGGATTTGTTCACGTCGGTTCAGGAATCCACTCCGGGACTTGATGCTATATGCACCGGCTTCCAGGAAATATTCGGATAGACGGGGCCGGGGGCTGGTCATACAGATCTACCTAAACCACCTGCACCTATTTCCTACTTCGTAGTATGGAGGGTATGTACCTTAAGTAGGTACCTTCCCATGCGGCTCTGTTCCATACCGTACCTAGGTAAGTACCTATGTACCTCCAGCAGAGAGCGAAGCACAGGCCACAAATGCCTCGTGTACCTACTGAATGTAGGTTAGGAGCCACTAAAGGAAGCCCGCTAGGGGGATTTGAACCCTCTCTACACCACACTAGTGTACACTACCCCATACTGTAGGTAGTGTACTAGTGTACTATAGCCCGTGGCGGTCGCGGCAACAGCGGGAGAACAGTGGAGCGAAGTACCTAGTGGAAATACCTAGTGGAGGTACCTGCATCACTCGCAGCAACTTCTCTAGTGTAGGTACATTCTCTAGGTAGTATCTAACCGACCTCACCACCCACTAGAGGTAGCACAAGATGATTGGCTCATGGCTACCTAGGTGCGCACACAACATCACCACCACCTACCCGTATACACTATACATTATGCGAAGGGGACCAACAAAAGGAACGGGCGAAGGGGGCCGGTGAAGGGGACCAGCGAATGCCAACTCATCGATCCCCCTCTCATCCCATAAAGCGCATCCATCTATGATCTATCGTGCAGGAACCTGCCCGCTCCATGGGAGCACTTCACCATGTGCGTGTGCTAACCATATCAGGGCGCCTCTTCTCTGTAGTGTCCAGTAACAGATTACCTCCTAATTGAGTCGCATGCTATCATTCTCAACTAACCTGAGCCGGTAACTTCCGGGTATTATAGTGCCAATGCCATGTATCTCATCCTTTTCCTCGATGCAGATGAACATCGCAGATGGGCCGTGATCACTTGCCGCCTCTTGTCACTACGCTATTTGTAGCATGAACGACAGCAACACCATAAAGCCTTCTTGGCAGTGGCAGCAGGCAGGGGGGAGGCTACCTCGCTTTTCTATTTTCCTCCAGTAGTGTCACCCCATGTTTTTCAGGGACGAGCCTGCAGAAGTGTACAGACATGCAGGAGATATCTACATAGTAGTGCCGAGAAAGCCCAATGTGGAACAATCCTCGCGCCATCCTGCCTCCTACTCCCTATTTGAGCCTCACTGTTACATCCTCTGAGATAAGGTGGTGTCATTGAGATGATGGGAGTCCCTGATGGGGGCCAAACTCAACTACCATCCTGTAAGCTAGGTTATAGTTTGCTGCTATTATATGGATATAGAGCCAATAACTAGCTACGTATAAGGGCCCTAGGGGCCTTGCTGCAAGCATCGGCACTTCACTGACCGTTGGGGCCTTCCGGTGTCGCTCATTATGGGCGGCTCATCAATATCGAGCCGACAGCACCGTATGCATATCAAGTACGCAAGAGACGAGCCTGATATCTCTTCCTTGTTTGTCCGTTTTTACCTTGAAATACTACCGACCGAATTCCAGGCGAGGAAAACAAAAACACGTGGGAAGGGGCCGGTGTTGTTGGCCGTCTCATACTGACGTACACTGGCACCTCCCACCTAGACGCCGCGGGAGCAACAAAGATAAGTACTTTACAGGTACTTCTCTCAAGGGCCTGCTAACCCCAGCCACGAACTGCTATTCGGTACCGAACTGTCGGAACTGACACTCGCAAATTACACCCGCACAACTCGTTAGTATCCACCGCTAGGTTGCCTTGTCTGCCCAAGGCAACTAATACTAGGTTTACACCCATCATGACACTACTGGGCTCACCTTGAAGTAGGCGCCTAAACGAGTTCTAGTCCCGTCCAGGCACTAGGTTAGCCATGTTGTGACCGGGATATATGTAGGAAGCCTTTTATTCGCTATCGACCGTGTCCGGATGTCGGGTCTCGCGAGCTTGATTACCATCTGTCCTCTTCGCTCACCGTAAGCCTGCCGAGACAAGGCGCGTGCCCGGTTGTACCGTAGGAAGCCTTATACTACTAACCGAGTTGTCCTCATTCCCGAGATTCTACGTTGTATCGGGACATGATAATTAAAATTTGATGACCCTGGCCCCCAACTTATGACAATCCATTACGAACGCAGAGTCTTTGATGCCTAGACAACAGGAATATATTGCATAATGCAATGCTTTCGCTTACCACGTGTTGCACTTCCACGTACCGCTTTTTTGAAAAGGAGCGCCCGAGGAGTAGGCGTGAGCCCCTGAGCAAGCCTTCTCGTGCTCCTATAAATGCTCTTCACATGGTTACACCAGATTTTCCATGAATAACAATTCTACACACAATACTGAACGTTCTTTTGTCACGATATTCGACGATGGAAAATCGAGTCCCTCCGAGATGCTTCGTAATCTTAACTATGTTGACATCGCCTCTCCTGATAGGCCGCGAGGTTCGAGAAGGACTGTCTTGCCCCCGAGCCAGAACGAAGGACAGAAGATCACGCCGTAGGTCTTCATGTCCTCGTTGTGGAATACGCCGGTGTTTACACTCGGAGGCCTTTATCGCCTTCACCACGCGTTACAATGTGACCCCAAACGTTTCCGCCACCAACTCGACAATACGACTCCACCCCCGACGATCAAAACAAACCAGCGAGGCCCGACAGCCATTCTCCAAGACCTGGGAGATGATACCTTCTCGCACCCGGCACGAACGACGCGCTTGATGTCAACTAACATCGGTCTGAAACACGTAACCGTCATAGTAGTCTTGTTCTCGACTACAAGCCCGGTCTATAGAAGACGACAGCGGATTAGTAACTTAGCAGTACTGCTAGAGCTTCCTGAAGCCTGGTTCGAAGACCGAAGCAAAATCTAAGAAAGACAAACGGCACCCCCAAACTCCCTTAAAGAACAGAATAGCCAATCTACGACGAGAACATTGGAGTACATATCACTCCCATCCCACGCCGATAATCGTGTTGGATCCCGTGCTTGTCGAGGTTACAAGTGAAATAGCTTCCACAACCCGTACACTTAGGCAGTGCAGCCCTGAAACCCTCGAGGGATTCGAACATACCTGCTTTACCCTGATAGCGAATCCATCCTGGTAACTATTAACACGGCTCCATACGATAATAGAAACGTGCTGGATCTTGCTTCCCTAAGCTGGGTTAGGTACAATAGCAAACTTGAACGGGTTAACTATGATCTATCTAATGGAGTTGATCCTTCATATCGTACCTGTCGCGCCTTATAACAAGAGAGTAGGTTATGGTGTTGTGAATAGTATGACCTCGATCTACCGACTAAGATAATTCGACCCACGTAACGAAACGGGCCCGTGTGGTGAACTGGGTATCTGAGAGGCAATATACCGGAACTGGAGCACCAGTGTGCCCGAGTACTGCCGGCTTCGCTGCTTTACGACCTATTTATCCTATTACGCGATATTATACGCCTCTTACCGACATCAGATACGCGTAACGTCGGCGTCAAGAATATGTTTTGCGAGAATATGATGATAATCACATCCCACACTGCCTCCTACGCGATGTACGAGATCTCATTTGCTTGTAGTGCTAACTAACTATCTGTGTACTCGTTGCGGATAGTTTGTATTTTCTATAGGAGTTTCTGTATGATCATCATCGATTCCTATGCGAAAGTCGTGTAAAATTCCCCGCTATTTTGTTCTATGAACGCATTATAGCGAGTTTTAAATAAGCCCTTAGAGTTCTTGTGTTTGCGTCCAATTCCTTGTTCTAGCCTTTGTTTGCTAGGTCTTGGATATAGTTAGAAACCGTCGGCCGTCTATTACCATTCAGCCTAGCCACCTATGCTCGTGTTGATATCGGTGGTGTCCGTATAAATATTTCTCTTAGAATTCCGAGGAAATTCCACGTAGCTATCAGAACTACTATTGATATTCCAAATTTCGATTGTCGCGGAGTTTTGGAAGTTACCACTGTGTTTACTACGAGCATTGGAACACGAAACCCATAGCTCAGGCTCTGTCTTGTTGGGAATTTGCCCATCCCTGGATGTCGACGAGTATTTGTCATTTTCCTGACCGTTACACTACTAACCAGGGATTTAGTTCCCCTTTGCTTACATTTTCTCGGCCCCCAACCCCGAGTGCCGTCCATCATTTGTATTAAGTAATAGCTTGTGGCCAAGCGTTTATGTCCGGCTAACTTAGTAGGTTGGGGGCCAAAGTTCCTTAGCCAATGAGGATTTGGAATGAACGTATATTGAACCAAGCCGTGCCGTGGTCCGGTAGGTTTCGAATCCATTGTGCGAGGCTTTCGATCCCATAGGATACAATAGGCGGGTTTGTAATGACAGACCAGACGGAGTTTCATCCTCATTCGAGAATGATTTTCACGGTGGCGGCGTGATAACTTGATAAAAATAAATAATCCTAGGTGCGTGTGCTGTGGGTATCTACCCGGAAGAATGTCTCCGGATCATTTCCATCTGGCAAGTAGTTAGGTTAGGGAGGTGTTCCCATCTGTTTAATGTAGGGCAGTTTTGAAGACGAGCGGGGTCTAGATTTTCTTAGATAAAATTAAAAAAAAAGGATTAAAAATGCCTGAAGGATGAACAAGTAAGACAGGATACCAAGGTATTCCCGGAAGTCCAGTCACGACTGTTCGGCCGGGCTAAATTCTAGTTGGACATTCACACTTGTAGGCCTAGGAGAGATGTGGTTTTAAAGACAGGCGGTTGTCCTCGAAGTTCTGGTGGACTGGGGAGCTGTTGATTGTTTTTTTGCAATAAGTTTAGGTCTGAGCCTGATATACTGTGTATCAGTGGAATACCCATCTAACCTACTCTAAGACATGTGCCATAACCCTAATAGATGAGCCTGTATTGAAAGGCGGCATATTACACCGTTTCGATATTGAATATGTACCTATAATATGTGGTAGGTGTAAAACTGTCATAAACGTAGTACAAGTAGCATATTCTAAGGTAGTAATTTGCGACAAGCAACCGGATACCTTTATTTCTAGTATAAAATGGTTTATGTACTCTCTAGGAGAAAGGCACAAAGGTATCTATACAAAAAATGTGAAGTTTTCTGTATGAAGGCATGTGTATCCATCGGTATAGAATTCCTGTGTCAGGGGACAACGTAGCAGCAGGCTAGAAGCTACCCACTTGCGTGGAACTAGCGTATACTCTAGGTTGTAAGTAGGAGAAACCCTCTCCAACTACTGGAGTAAGGGTTCAGGAATTAATACTATTAAGACCCTAACCATACACTTCTACCTAGCAGCGACCTACCTGTGACCAACCTTCACTCCGGGGACTAAACTTTCTGACATCCTGATAAGTAAACAGTCAGTTAGTTAAATATCATGCACCTACAAAAACACACACATAAATTCGGGTGGCTATAGCTCCTCTAAGGAGTTCTAGCCACCCAGCCATCACAGCCTGTACATACGAAGTTGTTGATAACGTGGCCCATCTAACTAAATGCAGCGACTAAGCATACTAAGATATTGCGAAGTGTTAGATAATCAGTCATAAAATCGATGAATAGATCTCTTAATCTGAGTAGTTGATCGTTGCGCAATGCTCTATCAAGCAAGCGGCCGGCCGATTCCTGGACCTCTCAGTCTCTGTGTTTCTGGGGAATGTATAAAACTAAAATATCCGTGATGGCACCTATTAGCACGGCTATACATGGTGTCAGGACTGCCAGCATGGGGTAGAATATGACACTTGTTTATGCACGAGGCTTCTGGAGTACTCTCGTAGCTATGCTACTGCTATATACAAGGACTCTCTTTGTCTCATAGGGATCGTGGCAGTTGATTGTGACACATGGATTATCAACGTAGAAGACGCTCTCGAAAACCTAGGCATTTAGATAACACGGTACATCCATTCAATTATGCCTCGCCGACCTTCGCAATAGGGCACATCATGTAATCTCTGGATCAAGTCCCATCGCCTCCGTTGCGGATAGGTTTCGTCGGTTTTCTTTTTAGCATTAATCTCTACATCACTCCATGGTCCAGGCTCATTTTTCTCTCTCCCACATCAACTCTATCTTGGTTTGGATTGTTAGTCTACAATTATCATATTGTAGTAGCACAGGCTCACTCTCATTACTTTAGGATGACTACAAAGTATAAAAACTATCGTATAATCAAATTAAGCAAAATAAAAAACCTATCTAAAGTATGTTGTAATATAAAGCTAGTTACAAAATGTAATACCTACAAAATTAGTAATGTATAAAGTAACCAGCCCTACTATACCATTAAAAGTCACGTAACACTCAGTTAGCACCTGCTGCTACAACCCTTTCCAGTTCTCAAAAATCGTCGCATCCTCGCAATTATAGCCTCAATATTCTCAGTAGTCTATATAATTGTTAGCTAGTTCAAAGCAAAAAGCTTTTTTATAATGCCATTTTTTTTATCGTATTTTCATCTATTAAAACAAGCAAACAAATCGTTGTTATCTACATTGTTGTTCAAAGATTTAATCTTATTAAATTCATTACAAAATAAATCTATACCGTATTTATTCACAAATTCCTTCTCTTATTTAAAAACCTCTTAATTAGTTAAGTTTTAATTGTCATCGTTTTTAAATGTAATCCTAACAAAGCTTATGTAATTAATACAAAAAATGTTCACAATATCTTGCTAATAATACATATTATGCACCTTATTTTTAATAAACCATATTATCTTTTTAAAAATTAGATCTAGCAGTCCACATTTGTAAGGATTTTCTATAACAAAAAAGAAGGGTTAATAATAAATAACCGCTAAATGTTTCATGTAATTGCAAAATGTTAATATGTTACCTTTAAAACCGTTTAACTAGAAAATAATGTCCCAATAGTCTACTAAAGGGATTACTATGTTATAAAATGGTTTATTAGCATTTCTAATAATAATATAGTCTGCAATTTTTTGGATTTAAATCGCGTAAGCTATTTAGTCAAACAGACCTTTAAGTATATATTTAAACGTTATTAATCCGCAGGCTTTAAAAAACTTGCGTTTTTTTTGTTATTAACAATTAGTTATATCAAATGCCACAGCTTCTTCAGGCTTATTATTTAAAAAAAAATCGTAATCAAATAGCAATTCGTTTGTTAAATATAGTAAATCTTAAATCATAAAATCCTTAATTTATTCTTCTGTTTCTGCTTGTTCTTCCGCTTTTTTAGCTCGTTTTTGTTATTAGCAAATTTAAACAAATTCACCAGTTTTTTATTCAAAATATATAGCGTCCAGTTTAAATCAAAATTAACTATTTCGGAGCTATAAAATATCTTCTTTGCCAGCTAGCTTTCTAAAAATAAGTTTATATAGCTTAACAGTTTCAAAATTGTTAATACAATAGGTTTCAAACAACTTAATAACAGGTCACAGTTTATAAAGTTCTTCTATTATTTATAAAAAATCGTTATAACAAACCTAAATATAATAGTTACCATTACAATAAGCGTACTACTAAAAAATACATATATAGCCAAGCTTATAATAGCTGCAACAATTAGTACAATACAAGTTTTTAAAAAAAGCATCTTTTTCGTCAAAAATCCAGATTGCAGCTCGTTTTATATAAAATTCGTCAAATTAAATAAGCTACTAAATGCCTTTAAAATACTTATAAATGCCTAAAATTTTCCAAGCTACTAGGTTATAAATCCAGATGTTAGCTATCGCAGCTCTTATTAACAATAGTAAACCCAATCTTTTATTGCCGAAAAATCCTAGTTTTTAAATATATACCAAATTAATAATACCAATTTCTCCTTCACATCCTTATACTTCTTGTCTTATACAAACGGTTACTAAACTTGCTATATATTCCAAGCGTACAACTTTTATTAGAACGTCCTTAATCACTTATACTTGTTTACTATATAAAGTAGCAATAACTATTCATACCCAAAAACCAGGTTAGTCCTTTAATAGTACAACCTTATATATGTCGCATTTAAAAATATATATAATAAAAATACCAATAAATTCTGCATAAGTCTAGTTGCAGTATAAAGTATCAGTTTGCTACTCATTATTACCCTTTATAACAACAACATATAAAATTCTTTAAATAAACTTAAAAACAATTCTGCATATAAGTTCTCTAGCCCTAAAAACTTTTTTTCTATTAACGTTTATATTATACTTATTATCTAAAATTTAAATGCCTTCTTCCATTTCTCCATCATAAAAAGCTTCTAATACAAACTAAAAAACATTTCCAACTGCACAATAGTTAGTATTAAACTAAAAATGCAAAATAGCTTATGCTTTTATTAATTTAATAACAAAAAGCATTTTTAACTAAAATACAAAAAAGTTAAAAAAATATAATTCCTTTAACTTCAAAAAATGCATATTAAATATAAAAACTAGTAATAAAAGTTGTTTTCTATCTCCAAATAATAGTTTAACAATAACATTTAAAAAAGCAGTAAAAGCAATAAAGCATAAAGGCTTCGTTATCTAATATGCCTTATCAATCTATAAAAACTTAAGTTTAATTAAGCCTTTTAATATAAATGCCATAAAAGCTGTACACATAACAACTCTAGCTTTTTAAAAAATTTTTTTAATAAATCTACTTATAGCTGTTCTAAAAGCTTTTTAACTTCTCACTTTTTAAAAGTCAGGGTTATTATTTTTAGTAGCTATATTGTAATTAATTGTGACAACATTCTCATTATAAAAATCGGCCAAAAAGCGGACAGTAATTGCTTTTAGCAAAAAAAAGTTACTTTAGAAGCTAAAAAAAACGTGTTTTTGCTTAGCTTGTACTTTGTTAATAGTTTTAAAAACCAGCGCTTTTAGGTTTAAAAGCTTTGCTACCTCTAAGTTTGTTGTTTACTCCAGTTTTTTTTATACTATAAACTTAATAACTTAAAAAATTAACACTGCGCATATAACAACATGCTTACAGTTAAAATTAAAAGCTTTAAATTTCTTTAGCATTTTTTTAGCAACATCTTTAAATTGTTTATTGTTATCCGCCATAATAACTGCAAAATTTATTATTATTATTAGTTTTTTTTAATCCTTAACTAAGTTGGCAAAAAGATTAAAAACGTTTTTAGCAAGCAATGCTATTTAGTTATAATAAGATTGTTTATCACAATAGTCTCTTTTTACATCTATATAATTTAAGTTATATATTATAAAACCCTTATTTTAGCCGTTATTATTATAAACCTTGGTTTAGATTTACAAAGTGTTGTTCTAGTTGCTAGCTCCGCCCCAATTATCTTTAGTATTCCTTAATAAAAATAAAAACCTAGTTTTTTGCTTAATATTTTGTTTGTTATAGCAAAACTAAAGTTTTGTTGTACTAATATGCTAGTAGTTTTTATAAATATTTGTAGCAAAGTTATTATTAGCTAGTGCTTTAATTTTTTTTATATTATCTTTTTCTGCATTATTATTCCAGCTAATAATGGTTAATGCTCTAGTTTCCTTTAAATTATTTTCTCCTATATTTTTATTTCCTTCTGTATTATTATCTTTTTTTTTATTATTGCTTTAGTTAATGTTAATAAATGCCTTAGTTTTCTCCAAAGCTTTTTCTTTTATATTATCGCCCTAATTAGCAACAGTTAGCGCTTTAGCTTCTTTTAAGCTGTTTGCTTATATATTATTACTTTAGTTAATATTAATTAATGCCTTAATTTTTTCTCAAATATGTTCTTTTATGCTATTGTTCTAACTAAAGTTGTCTAATAGTTTAATTTCTTTTTAACTGCCTTAATTAGTTGCTTAGTTCCAGCTATTTCTTTTTATATCATTATTGCCCCAACTAGCATTAGCTTTGCCTTTAACAATATTTGCATTAAATTAGTTATTACCGTTTTATTTATTATAATTAAACAGTTCTTTATAATTATTGTTTTCTAATAATATATTATCATCAAACACCAACCAATAAGCGTAGAACATATTTATTAATAAAGGTTTTTATTTTATATTATTATTTATTTTTAACAAAACCTTATTGTTTTATTTATTATATTCTTTTTTATATACAAAAACTGTTTTTAATTAGTTTATTAAAAGTATTATTATTTTTTTTTTGTTTTTTTCTGCTTTTTTTTATAAAACAAAAACAAAATAAAAAGCAACAATATTTGTTTTGCCGCTTTTTAGAACTTTTAACACACTTTTAAATCTATAAAATAATACTTTATTATCGTCTTTAATAAAAGATTTTTAAGTTTTATTAAAACAACTTATATAATTTATAAAGTTTTTTAATTAAGCTTAAATAATATTACAACGTTTTTCAAAACGTATTTTTTTATTTTTTTTTTGCTTAATAAAACGTTTTTTTTATTTTTAAGCTTTTTTATCTATATTAACAACTCTATTTAATGTTTTATCTACGTTATTATTTTCGGCTTAAATAAGCTTTTTAACAAGTTAAACATTAGGCTTTGCTTTAATACATTTTTTAAAAAATATACTTTATAGCTTTTCCACAACATGTTAAACAGCAGTATATATTATAACATTAAAAATATATTTGTTTTTTTTGCCAAAGTTTGTTAAATATCTTATAAAACTAACAAAGTTTAATTTGTTTAACAAGTTAACAATAATATTATTAATTGCTTTAAGCTAAGCTTTTGCTATTTCTTTTTAAATACTCTATATAATTAACATTTAAAAAGTTAATTTCTTTTTGCCCGCTCTTGCTGCTACTTAGTTTAAATATTTCTAAAAATCATGTTTTTTTGGCAAAAAGATGCTTAGCATATAGATTTTAACTTTTAAAGCTTTTTCTTATGCTTATTTTTAGTTCAAGTTTTTTAATGCTATAATAACAAAAGCTAATTGTTTAATATATTTCTATTTAAGCTTTAAAAATATATAATATGCTTTAAGCAATAAAAGTTTAAAAGTAAAATCTAATAAAAATTATAAAGCCGACTTGTTAACTATATCTTTTGCCTATTGCTTAAAACAATCCCTATAATTAACTATGCTTTCTTTCTTTTCCTTAGATCTTTTTTAAATAAGCGCCTATATCTAATATATAATAAAAACAGCCCTCTTTATTAGATCAACTCCCTCTGTTTTACAAATATCCTTTAGTGCTTAGCTTATTATAACAGATCAACCTTTAAAAGTATAACAATCTTTTGCCAAGTTTAATACTTAAATAAAATAACTAATAACATCAAAAACCACTTTATTAATAAAACGTTTGTTAGTTTTTATGCTATAAGCTATCCACTTAACGTTATAAAATAAAAGCTTAACTTAATCACCTAGTTAAAAAAATATTTAAAAGTTTTTGTTGCCAATAATAATTATAAGCCATTCAATGTTATATAATGCATTATTTCCCTAGATTGCGTTCCAAATAGCAATAGCTATAAAGTTTTTTCTCTTAAAAATTGCTAATATGCTTTTGCTACGTTTATATTCCTTTTTTACTAATACGCCTAAACAAGCTGCTCGTTTATAAAAAATCATTTAAATCCATGCTTTCTTTTATCTTTCCATGCCAGCCTCATAGTTTAAAAAAACTAAATCCAAAAAAAAAAAAGCTTCTAGTTATTACAGCTTAAACTACAAAAAGCAATATAAGCTAATATCTTTAATGTTATACTTTTTTGTTATAAATACCTATATATTAAATAATTCATTAAAAAGCGCCAAAACATAAAAATATAGCTCCAAAAAACAGTTGTATTGCTAAAAAATGCTATCTAATATTTGTTTAATAATTCCAAACTCCTTTCCGTGCTCTCTATAAAGCTTTCTTACTGCTACTTCATTATTAATATAATATACTTCTATGCTATTTCTTACAAATTCTATAATAAATCCAAATCTTTATACATTAGTTCTAAAAAAAAGTATATTGTTTTTTCCAGCTAGCTTAACCATTTTAATAATAATAGCTAGGTTAATCGGGCCTTAAGCTATAAGTATACAACATAATGCTAAAACATTAATAAATATCTTTGCAAATACTTAAAAGTTTTCCACCAAGGAGCAGTATAAATAAATAAGGCGTACAGTTCCATATTTTTTGTCTGCATTATTAACCTCAACTTATATATAAAGGCCCAAGCAGCGTACACAAGCTAAAGAACTTAGATATTTATTTTTATATTTGCTAATTAAACTATGTTTTAACTATTATATTTGCTAACTTTTTTCGTTTGTTAATAAAGTTATAAAAAACGTTATTATAGCTATAAATAACAAAAAAATATAATACAGTTTAATAAAGCCCAACTTGTTGCGTTTAAAATCTATTTTATTATAAAAAGACTTTTTTTTATTTTTATTATTTTTTTTTTAATTAAGTATGCCTAAAGCACTAGAGTTTTTTTTTGTTTTATCTTAGTTATATTAAAATAAATAGTTAATAATGCCAAAAGCTTAACAAGTTGGTTAAAAAGTTGGTTAAATAAAATAAAAGCAATTATTTTGCTAATAATCTTTTATCTAACAAATTATATAACGTTTAACTAAATTATATATATAGTTTCTTTTTATATAAAGAGCGCTACAATTATAGCAAAAATCTTTTACTAAATTGCGCTTCTTATAATAAGTTATATTATGCTCAACTAAGTTGCAAGCGCAACATAAATAATTGTTATATAACAGATTAATACATATAAAATAAGCAAGCCTTTGTTCTTGTTTTACAATACTTATTGCCACACTTTAATTATTTAGCAACAAAAGTTCTGAAATATTTTGTGCTATATTAAAATATAGTTCTGGCTATATATTCCTAAATTTTTTAATATATGCTGCCAACGTATTTTAACAGTATTTTTAAACTTTATGCTTATATTTAGCTATAAAAAAAGCGTTTTATACGCTTTAAATTGTTATAACAAAACAAATATATAGCAAAAGCATTATAAGAACACTTTTAACTAATATATCGAAAAGCAAATCCCCTAAGTTAATTATATAGCTGTTGCTATTAATAAAAACTTAAAAAAAAAAGATTCTTTTGCTTGGCTATATATTCCATTAAATGTGCAATATTTAATAAAATAAGGTTCTAGCTAACTTAAGCTTTCTAAATATAGCATGCAGCATTATTAAACGTTTTTTTTTTACAATAACAAACCAATATTTTAAAGCTGCATTTTATAGCGCAGTATTAACATAAAGAAATAAAATATTAAAAACTATAATAATTTGATTTAATAATAAATTATTTAATTCTGTTAAAAATAAAGTAAAGCTAGTAAGGCTTTTTAACAGCATGCCCAATTTTACTAAAGTAGCATTTTGCAATACTATAACTTTTTGCTAAACTTGTTTTTTTTTTTAAGCCTAACAACGCTTATAAATCTGTTTTTTTTGCTTAATTGCCTGTTTAAACAATAATGCGTTTTGCTTTTTCATTGTTATAACAAGCTATAAAAATTATAACAGTAATAAATGTTTAAAATATAAATAAAAAAATAAAATATAATAATAAAAAAAAAAAATATATAAGCTGCTACAATATTAAAAAGTATATTAATAACAATAAAATGTTATTAAAGCAGCATTAAATATAAAAATAACTACAAAAATATATAAATAATAAAACGTTATAAAAACAACGTCAAATATAATAAGCACAAAATTAAAAAACATGTTAAAAATGTTAAAATGCTCTAAAAGCAATATCAAAATACAAAAAATAATTGCAAGGTTATAAAACATGTTAAAAAAAATAAAGCATTATAAAGCAATATAAACTTGTTTAAATAAAAAACAATTTATAACTTAGGCAGATAATAATTATAATTATAAAATTGTAAAAACTTAAAAAAAAGTTCTAAAATATTTAAAAATAAATAATTATAGTTTAAAAAACTAATATTGTAATAAAAAAAGTATAATTGTATTAAAATGCTAAAATAATTAATAAAATTAATAAAAATATAGATATAAATATATAAAAAGGTAAAAAAAAGAAATGTTTATATAAAAAAATTTGCTTTTTTTTCAAAATACTTTTGTAAAAAACTATGTATAAAATAGCTGTAAACAGTCACCTATATACCTTAGTACTTGCCTTAAACTAGAAATACAAAGTACTTTCAAATTAAAAATACAAAGTACTTTTATTATAAGAATGTTTAAAGTTGCAATAACGCAGTCTACGTTGCTGCAGTTGCAAAAATATATACCTAATACTTTAAGCAAACGCGTAATCAGCGCATATTATTATAAATCCCAAAAGCTAAAAAATAGTTGCTAAAAAGGTTTCTTAAACTGTTTCTTTATTGCTTAACTTTGCGTTTAAAATAATATTAACAACGGCTAATAATATATATATGTTTAAAAAACGCTAAATATAAAAAAAAAAATTATTAAAAGTAAATTAAAAAGTAGAATAATATATAATCGTAAGAATTTGTATAAAATTGTAAAATTAAAAAAGTTAAAATATAATTATAGTTAAATAAAAAAAAAAAAAATAATAAGTTGTTAAAAAACTAATTTAAAATATTAAATGTTCTTTTTATTAAACAAAAAACCCTGTGTTTAAATCGGTAGTACTAAACAGCTAGCTAAGCTATATACGTTTAAAGAAATGTTAAAATAAGTATAAATATATGGAAATAAAGATAATATATAATTAAAAAAGTAAACTAAGGTATTAAAATGTTTTTTTTATTAAACGTAAAGCCCTACGTTTAAATTAGCAGTACTAAACAGCTAGCTAAGCTGTATTTGTTTAAAAAAACGTTAGTTTAAAAGCATATTATAGTTAAATAAAAAAGTAAAAAAAAAAGTCTGGTTGCAAAAAAAGTAAAAAAGAGAGCCAGGGTATTAGTAAAAATGGAAGGCAAATAGAAGGTGGGGCAGCTTGGTCAAATATTTATATACTACATTATAAAAAGTAATGTTATTTATACCATTATATTAAAAAAGAACAGAATAAAAGGTTATTAAATATTTTATCCGTCTTTATAACTTATTGTTGTTTTTATTTGCCTTTATAATTGCTAGCATATAAGCTATTTTTTATTAACTTTTCTATGCTTGTTACTATTGCTACATATTTTTTTTTTTTTTTTTTATAAACTACTTTATAAATATTAAATTATTAAGGTTAAATAACTGTTATTAGTTTATATTTAACTAATTAAAATAAAAGGCTATTAATGTAATAAAAGGTTTAATAGTTTAACTAATACAATTTTTTAATAAACTATAATAATAATAAAAAATTTATACTAAGTTTTTATTAAAACAAGCTTAAATATTATTAATATTACTTTAAAATCTGTTAATACATTTAAAAGCAGTAATAACTCAGTTGCTAACACTATTAACACAGTTATAAGCCATAGTAATACAAATATAAGCTTTGTTAACACAGTTATAAGCAAAGCGTACATAATTGTAAGCTACATTTGTACGCTCAAACACAACTTTAAAATTATTTTAAAAAAAAGTAAAATTTGCATAAAATCGGGCTATTTTACAGTTTGTATTAAAAGTACAATTATTAGCACAATAAATTTTTTTTTAGAAAGTATTTATTATATGTTCAAAATAGTTAATTTTGCTAAATTCAGCGTTTTAGTTTTAACCCATGTAAACTGTTTTTGCAACTAAAAATTTATTGTTTTATGCCAGTTTTTTAAATCAGGCAAGAACACAACATACCTTATTAAAAACTACAGTCTAACTTATGCTTAAAAAAATTAGTTTGTTATAAATAATTTCTAGGTAAGTTCTATAGCCATTAGTTTCTAAACCAATAATACATCTAATTTCCTATTAGAAATAAAGCATAATATAAATATTTATTAAGTGCTAGTTTAATACTAACGCTATTATAGCTATAATATTAAGCTAAATAAATGCCTTATAATATATTATGCTATTTGCAATTAGCTATAATAATAAATATTTATATAGTTCTTAAAGCATTGTATCTTTAAAAAAATAACAAAGTAAAACAATAATAAAAACGTAGCTTTAAAATTTGATTAAATAATAAGTAAAGCTAAAAAAAAATAATTTATTTTTTTTTAGTTTGTTATAACTAAATAGCTGTTATTAAAATCTTTTATGCATTAGTTTGCAAAAACAAATACAATTAGCAACAAACAGTTTGTAAACTGTTTTTTTAAATTATTGTTTAAGCTGTTAGTTTTACTAAATAAAAACAAACAATAAACTGCTATAATTAAAACAAAGGTTTCTAAAATACTAAAAACAGTATTTTTTTTTTTTGATTTTAATAATATATAAGTAACAGTCTTTATGTCCAATAAAGAAAAAATAATGAACCTAAAGTTTAAAAAATTTATAACAGACTTGCTAAGTCTACTTAATAGCCAAAAGGAACCGCTTTTTTTAAATTAACAAAGGCAGAAAAAAATAGTTAGGTTTGCTTGTATTACTTTTGTTCTTCTTTTCAATGTTTATATTATTGCCGTTATTTATATAATTGTTAAACATTTTATTATTGTTAGAAAATAAAACAAAAAAGGATTCTTTATAATTAGCAGCATAGCTTTTGTTCTTTTTAAGTAGGCTATTTTAGTATAATGAGGTAAAGCTATAATAACTATCTACGTTAACAGCTACGTTATTATTGTTAGCAGTTATAACAACGTTGTTAGCTACAGTTGCAACGTTGTTAAAAGTTATACAAAAAGTGTTAAATAAACAAACAAAAAAGAGAAAAGTCTTGCTGGTATTATTAGGACCAAAAGGAACTATGCTATAAAATACGTTACTTATTATATAAGAGTAATGGAGTTATAGTAATAGTAAAATGGTTTATAATAAGTAATTAGACAATGAGAATAGTTAAAAAAAAAATAGTAAAAGCATAAATGTTCTAATAAAAGTAAAAGAACTAGTTGTTAAATAAGAAAAAGTGAAAAGAATATATGTTGTAAATAACACTAGGTTTATATAAAAGTGTATGCTCCAGAGTTTTTAAATAGTTATTATTAGCAACAAAAAAAATAAGAAAGCAAAAACATAGGTTAACGCCATAATACTTTAATACTTATAACTATTAAAATAGCAAACGTAGTTAGAATATTTAAATAAAAAAAGAAGCAATATAATAAACAAAACTATATGTAAGAATAAAAAAGGGCAAAAGAAAACATATAAAGTGTTAAAAAAACATAAACTAAAAAAAATTTTGTTTAAAGATTCCTTTTATCAAACATAAACCTCACGTTTAAATCGGTAATACTGCGCAGCTAGCTAAGCTGCTCCATACTTAAAAAAGCACTATTAAAAATTATAAAAAAATAAATTAAAAAAAGAAAAAGGCAAATTAATAAACAGTTACAGCAATAAGTAAATAATTAAAACTAAAAAAAATATAAAGTGTTATATTACTAAAGTTAGTTTAAAAACCCGGCTTATTAAACCTTAATCTTTACGCAAAAAAAAACGGTGTTAAAAACTTATCCCAGGTAAAATAAAGTCAAAGGTTAGTACAAAAACTGCAAAATAACATTTTGCTATTTTTATACAAATATAATATGCCTTAAGCAATTTAGAAACATCTTTTTGCAATATTGTTGCCAGTTCCTATGTTTTATTTTTATAACCTATCCACTTAACTTTGTAATAAACTCACAGTTTGTTATCTCCCAATCTTTTCATTTTTGCATAATCTTTAATAGTTTTAATAATATATTTCTTTGTTTTAGCTTTTATTATGCCGCCTAGTTCTAATAAAAGCCTAGCAAATTTGTTTATACAAACCAAAACAAAGTTTTTAATTAATATATCTCTTTTTTACTTAAGCCAAAGCAGTAATTTAACGCAATATTGCTGTAAATTTATAATTTTTTTAATAAAAAACAGCCCAACCTTTTAAAAACTCAGTTTGGTTTAACTATTTAAATAATAGCCTAAATAGCCTAGTTTGCTTAACTTTACGTATATTATATCCTTTTTAGTTAGCATAAAAAGGTTTTTATATAAATTATTATAATATAACTTTATGCGCGCTTATGCCAAAGCTGTTAAATCCGCCGCTTTTTAGCGCAAGGTTTGTTAGGCTACTGCAAATTCTTTGCCCAGTATATAATTTACTAATAAAAACGTTTTTACTTTACGCCCATATAAAACCTTATATAAAAATTTCAAAATAGTTGCAAATATAAAAGTGTTAAAACAGTAGGTAACATAAAGTATGTACGCTTCCCAGCTGTCTAAATTAAGCTTAGCTCCTAAAAAAACAACTATGCTATTTATAAAAGTTTAAACCATACGCTCCGCTTGCTTATTAGCAAAGTAGTAGTATGCTACTAAGACTTTTATATCTATGTTAGCTGCTTTATAAAAAGCAGTCCAAAGCTTACTAACAAATTTCTTGTCCATATCTAATACAAACGCATTCAGCAAACCCCAGTCTGCATAAACCTAATAAAAGTACAAGTCTGCCCAATCTTCTATTATATATATAGTGCTGCTAATAATTATTTTAACAAATTTTAATATTTTGTTTACAATAATAAAAATAGCGTTATATCCATTTTTAAAAACAAATAAGCCAACAATAAAATCTAAACATAAAATCAAAATTAATATAATTAAAGTTTCAATTAAAAGCAGATTGCTATAAGATCATTGCATGCTAACCTTTATAGCACTGCATTCCAAGCACGCAAATTAAATATAGTTAATAACATATGCCTTTATATTTTAAAAAAATGCTATAGCTTAGAAATACTTATAAATTCATTATATTCCCTAATAAGCTCAATTATCATATGCCATTTGTAGGACGGCCAGTCTTTGCAAAAACAAAATAGCCAATCGATCTTCCAACGAGTTCATAAAATATATAAGTTTCGTTTTTAAATCTATACAAAATAAATAATATATTAAAGTTAATATTTTCTTTGGTTAGTTTAACTAGCTCTTTAAATATAAATAAACCGTTTTTAGCAATCTATTCTTTTTATATGCTGCCACAAACTCTTTTTCCAAAGTTTTCAATATATAAAAAAAGGCCACCACTATGCTGTCAACGTCTACAACTCTTACTTCTGCTTATAATTACTTTTCTTCCGCAATTAAAAATAAGTTAGAAATAGGCCAAACAGGTTTTTAAAAGTTTAATTATTAAAATTCCTAAAAGTCCAGTTATAATAATTCTAAAACATTCTTTAAAAGCTGTAGTTCTAAAGCGTTACGTTTAAACTGTGCTTAAGTTACTACAAAAGCTTTTACAGCAAAGTAAAATTGGCCAGGTTGTTTTTGTAGTAAGCACAAAAGAGCGTTTGCATTTACTAGCGTCTTTTTTAAAACGTAAATAATTTTTAACTTATAAGCAAAACAAAAAAGAAAAAGTTGCCAAGTTCTCAGCCTGTCAAAAACCTTCAGCTTGCTATTAGCGTTAACAAACAATTACACAATAGCATTATAATTAGTATACATATAAATATTACTATAATCAAAAATATGCATTAATTTTTTAAATGTTCAAACAAGTTTACATATTTTAACTTTGCATATACTGTACTTTAACTCAGTTAAAAACAAAAAACGTAAAAAAAACAATATTAACTATAGCTTGCTATTATTCTAAATTTAGTAAAAACCTCTGCTAACCCCTCTTCTGCTTAAATCTACGCAAAAAATAAAAAGTTTGGTATAATCTAAATATGCCAACTTTACAGCTTTATACAACCTATTTTTTAATATATTTTACACTTTTATTGCTTATGCTTATAGCAGCGCTATATCTTTTACAGCCTTTTCGTATACTTTTTAAGCTTTTTTTATAATCTTGCTATTTTTGTTTAAAATAAATAGTTTAATTACTAATAAAAGTATATATCGCTAAACAAATTAACAGCGCGCTAGGTTTACTTTAGCAAAACATTTGCAAAATTCATATGTTTTAAGCTCCTAAAGCAAGGCTAAAATGCTTGCAAAATAATAAATCCAGCTTTTTTAAAATCCTATAAAACTAAAAGCTTGTTCTAAATTATATAACGTTTATAACATTTCTAGTTCCTAAATAGCTGCCACTTTTTTTTTAATAGTTACAAGCCTAAGTCAGAATATATAAACGCCAAGTGCTTTAAGTTTGTATTAAACAAAATAGCATTTTTCAAAATTTATTATATAACCTAAAACAGCTAAAATAAATAACACAATATCTAAATGTTTTAAATGCTTTTTTACATTTTTAAAAAAAATAATAACATTGTTTATATATACTAGCACAAACTTTTAAAAGTATTTTTTAAATAAACGTTTTATTTTATATTAAAAAAAACTAAAAAAAGTTTTAAAACCTATTGTAGCTACTATAAATTGCTTATATTTTCTGTATGCAATAACAAAAGCTATTTTTTATTTATTTTTTTAAGAAATTTTTTATTAAAAAAAACTTTTTATAACATTTATAACAATAAACACCATAAAGCTGTGCAATACTTTTAATATATTATTTTGTTGGAGTAAAAGGTAAGCATTGCTTATTATTCTCATATTGACTTTTTAAAGATTAACAACAACATACAGTTTTAGTTTTTTTTATACAAAAAAAGCAGGTAAAGCAATAAAAACCGGCTTGCCAAAAAATATTCTTTTAACTACTTTACAGTTACATAATAAATCCAAAATAAAATTTATAGCCTTTATATTTTTTTAAAATTAATAATATAAGCGCTAGTATAAGTCTGCTAGGTTAACATTATTTTTAAACTTAAGTAGCATTTAAATTTCGTTATTAAACCTTTTAAGCTTTTTATAAAAAAGCTTAACAAATTTATTAAAAACGTACTCAAGCTTTGTTAACACTTCTAAAAGCTAATTATTTAATACATTAACTTTAGACATGTTAACAAATGTTATTAATACGTTTAATTGCAATAGTTTCAGATCAGGCAAATAAAAGAAATACCTGTCGCCATATCGGTTTTTTAGTTTATTATCTTCTTTTTTATAAACACTTAAAATGTCCACAAAGCTAATTAAGTATGGCGTCTTTTTTGTTATATAAAAGGCCTAGATCTTAAATAAGCTATTTATTTTGTTAGCTTAAATTGTAGCAAGTTTGTCTTTTTTTCAAAGTTTAATGGGCGCTATGCTAAGGTTTGCAAACAAAAAACCAATGTTTTAACCGTTTAATATGCTATATAAAAGTGACCTTATAACAGTAAAAATAAGGTTCTTTATAATATGCAAAAAAATAAAATATTTATCTGTTTAAAAAAGTAAATAAAGATGTTAAACTAGCACTGTTATACCTTTGCTAGCCTTAATTAGACAATTAATTGCTGCTTAAACCATATATATTTTATACTTATATAGTTTTAGCTTATTTTTAAAAAGGCTAGTTGCTTATATAGCTTTACTTATAAAACTAATAAAGAGCTAATCGTTTTAGGCTTTGCCTCCCCATTTAATATTAAGCTAGTAAGTTTTTAAAAACTTAACGCTAAATATACATCCAAAGCGTAGTTCATTTACTAAAAAGACTTTGGCGTTACGTTGCCAAAGCTATTTATCGGTGTTAAAAAAGGTAATCAGAACTATAACCATTTATATTACTAGTAGCCCTTTACTTCTTATACCACTAATATATAAAAGCTAAATAAGATGCTTAATTGCATAGTTAGAGTAAAATTTGTTCCAAAATTTATAAAACATAATGTTTATTAGTACGCAAGTATTAGCATATATTTTAGCAATTTTTTGCAAAATATAATTCAAAACGCATAAATAAGCCACATTAATCTATAAGTGTTGCTTATTATCAAATAAATAAATAAGAACATATTTCTTATTATATTTAAAACCTAAAGCACCTTATACTTCTAAGCTATCTAAAGCATTGTTAACTAATAATAGCTTAAAAAAGTCAACTTTAGTATCTAAAGTAAACAAATCTAATACGTTACTATAAACATATTATTAAATAACTACTAAATTAATAAAAATAACAGACTTAGTATAAAAAAGTTTTAATAATTTTATATTACCAAAAACTAAAAATAACAATATTAATTAAACTATAATAAAACTAGGTAAAATAAAGTTAAAAAAATTAAAAAAAACATTAAATATAAAAAAAAAAAAAGTAGAATTAAAAAGAATAGGCTTTGTAAGGCTGTTGTTAAAAGCAATTAAATCTTTAATATTTAAAAAATAATTAGGCGGTTCTATAAGCATAAAAATATCTAAAAGTTAGAGAACTAATTAGCTTTGTTCTTAAGCTAGCGTAACATTCCCCCAACGCGTTCGCCCTAGTCGTTTTTCAGATCCATGCCTTTTCCGTTATTTTAGTCACCTTTATTAAAAAAAAGTAATAAAAAAAACAATATAATGTTAAAAACAAAGGTAGTAGTATTAAAAAGCAATAGATCTGTGTTAACATAATCAAAATCGGATTAAAAAGTATTAATCTAATCAATAATAAATAGTATTTTTTTATTAAAAATATAGTACGCCTGTCAAGAATTATTATTTTAAATATAAATCTGTCCGTTAACTATAAAAACCTTAGCAGTTCTTACGTTTTAACTATTTGCAAATCTCTCTTTAGATTATAACGCGTTAAATACGTTTATTGCACCGTTCTTATTATTATTGTCGCAGTTCTAGCTATTTCTTTAGCTATAATTATTATTCTAATTATTATTCCAATTATTATTCTAACCATAATTATTATTCTAGTTATTATAGTTGTTAAACCAGCTGCTTTTGCTTCTTCTCCAGCTTTAGCTTTTACTATTAGCATTACTATTTATTAATCCAAAGTTAAAAAGTTTGGCTATATTTGTTTCAAAAACCTTCTACAATAATTTAAAAAGATTAGCTAATACAATAACTAAACTAATTAAAACAAATTCTTATGTTTTGTTTTATACAAAACGGTTTTAGTTAAAGTTATATTGTTATTTTGCTAACACTAATAATTTAACTTTCTAAATTTAACAAAAGTTTTTCTTAACTAACTTTTTCTGCACTAATATCCATGCCTTATAACGTTTAAACTTCTTATAAGCAGCTTTATAATTCTCTGCTACTTAATTATAAAAGTTTTTCATTATATTTGTTTAAAATTTATGCATAATAATTCTAGCTTTAAAGTATTCGTTCAAACTATTATATGCTTTTAATGCTTGCTAATCTTTTATAAAAAAGCCAGCTTTATTATACTATTTAATTTTTTTATCTAAATAATCGTTTGCTAAAAAAGTTTCCTTATTTTTAAATAAATATATAATCTTGTCGCCTTTCTACATTATAATATTACAATCCTTTTTAAATCTCTTTAGCATTTTTTATTTAAAACGTTAATAGCTTAAAAAAAGTTTCTTTTTTTTATTTAAAAATAGTGCTATAAACTATTTAGCTTCAAATAACTTAGCGTTTAATAAAATGCTTACAATAAAATTGTTTAAAACTTTTGTTTTGTTATAACAATAAACAAAATAATTAAGTTTGGAAATATAAGTAAAAACGGGCTTTATATTGTAATATACAAATAGCTAATGCTTAATTTTTATGTTTAAAACACAGTTCTTAATATTTAGTCGATTTTAATTTTGTTAATTTTAATTATTTTGCTAATTGCAAAATTAACAGCTATCTTAATCTTAATAACCACAGTTTAAACAGTTGTCCCGTTAATTGTTATACTAATAATCTTAATTGTTTTCCTATTAGGCACCCCTGCCTCAGTTTAAAAGGTTTTAACATAATTAAAAATATATAAACAAGTTATAATCTAAAAGTTAAGCTATTATACTTTATTTTCGCTATGCAAAAATTCTAGTGTTTATTATTATAAGGCTACTGCTTTGTTTAAGTTGCCTTAATAATAATATGTTTTTTAAAAGTAAAGCAAAAAAAATTTAACTAAAAAACTAAAAGCAGTTTTAAAACTTTAATAACTTAAAATTAGGCCTAATTTAAAACCTTTAAACAAATTTGTTAAAAATTTCTATTAACTTAATAACTATACTTATTTTAATTACTGCTTAAACAAAGTACGCGTTTTTTTCTATGTTTAAAAGCGCTAAAAGTATCTTTCTTACACAAAAAATCGTTTTAAAAAATATATTATTACACAAAATATTAAATTTGCTTAATAATATCATGTTAGCTATTTTAATTAAAATAGCTGCATCCCTTTTATAATCCAAATATAAGTATAAGATTTTAAAACAGTTTCAAAATCCCAAATTTAATCCCTTTAGGTTTTTTAAACCTAGCTAAAGCAAAAAATTGCAAACGTTTTCTTTAAACGCTTCTATTAGGTTTAGCTTAGCCTTATATTTAACTACTTTTTGCTTGCTAAACTTAAGCTATTCATTGTTTATATTAAATTGTACTAACAAAAATAACAAAAAATAATTAAATATTAAATAATATAACAAAAGTAAATAAAATGCTAACAACGTTTTAACATCTAGCTTGTTTAATCTTAAAAAAGAAAATAATAACAACAAAAGCTCCTAATTTTTATAAACTTAAAATAAAAACAAAATACGCTATATTATTAAACTAGTTACTAAAAGTTTATATTCTTATTGCTTAAAATTCTTAACATATTCTTTTGTTTCAATAATAAAATAATTTAGGTTAGCAGTTAAAACAAACAAAACAATATCTGTTCTTAGCTAAGTTATTAATTCTAAATACTACTCATAAAAAATAGCAAAAGTAAAAATTTTTTAAATTTTTTTCTTTTTTTTTAAAAAAGGCACAATTTTCTACTGCTCTTTAAAAAAGGGTATTAAAACGCTTGCCTATTTCTTTAAGCATTTTTATAATAATAAATTTAATATTCTTTTTCAACTATAAAAACTAAGCCTGTTTTTTTTATTTATAATAAAGTTTATTAAAAACTGTTTTATACAACGTAAAAAAAGTTAGCGTTATAATAGTCTAATAAAAGCTAATAAATCTAAAGTAAATAAAATAAAAAAGCTGTTTGCTAAAGCAAGCGTAATAATTAGTTTTAACAAAACTGGAGTCATAGCCAATAATAATAGCTAAAAAAAAAATAAATAGCAAAATTAGTTAGATTAAGTAAATTAAAATTAAAATCTAGCTAATAATTCCTTAAGCTATTAATACAGCAGCTTTTATAATATAAAACGTTCTTATAAATTTTGAAGTTATACTTTTCCCTTTTTTCCTATCGGAGGGTATTTCTAAAGGTACTTCTAGAAATATTTTTAAAAATCGTTTAAAAGTCTTTTAGCAAAACTGTAAGCCAGTTTAACGCTAATTTCCCGTTTTTACAAACGAATTTAATATAACTAAATAACGATCTTACTAAATAAAAGTTAGTTGTTTATAATAATAAAAGCTGTTACTGTTGTTACTACTTAGATCGGTTAGCAAATTCCGGTTAAAAATACAAAATTAATTAGCTTGTTAGTTAAATTTAAATGCGTTTTCAAACTAAAACTTTATAAAACTAACAATCGCTAGCTACTATATAATAGCACAGGCTTACTCTTATTACTCTAAAATAACTACAAAATATAAAAACTATTGTATAATCAAATTAAACAAAATAAAAGACCTATCTAAAATATGTTGTAATATAAAGCTAGTTACAAAATGTAGTGCCTACAAAATTGGTAATGTATAAGGTAACCAGCCCTACTATACTATTAGAGGTTACATAACACTTAGTTAGCACCTGCTGCTACACATATGATGTTTAGGTTAGGATTAGACGATTAAGTATTAGTGATCAATAGGTGTGATGTCACACAAGGGCCTAGATCGTATTGCTTTTTGCTGACTCCTTTTCTTTAGTAGATCGATCACTCTAACAACGAAGTCTGCTACCCGCTCCTCCTACCAACTATACACGACTAA
Organism: Xylaria digitata; assembly: GCA_022495195.1. Classification (NCBI taxonomy): domain Eukaryota; kingdom Fungi; phylum Ascomycota; class Sordariomycetes; order Xylariales; family Xylariaceae; genus Xylaria; species Xylaria digitata. The sequence continues at coordinate 103,721 of MU377069.1, forward strand.
AAGCCCACACCAGGCTAGTTATATCGGGTACTAAGATCCAAAATCATTCCACAAAGCTTGTATGGAGCAATCCTGACATATGACTGAAAGTTGTCTCAGATACATTGGTGGATTGTAGGCAAAGGAGGCTAGTAGCATCAGGAACGAAGGCAGGCTCTATCGTACGTAGTATTTGTATGAAATTCAAAACTTGTTTGTATAGAGTAATGTTTATGTATAAAGGAAATGCGCGGTGTAGGGATGGGGGGAAACGGCAGACGAGAATGCATAAGTATCTCTAGCATCTAGGGTATAGGGACGCGAGCCTTGCATAGAAAACTAATGCATAATTACAGAACTTGTTACTGTAGATTACCTGCATTAATATTTCGAGTTAATTAACATATATTCTCAATTACCCAACACATGTATACCAAGCAATGGAGTGTGTTGTGGGATAATTAGGTTCTAAATGAAAAGAAACAGGCTTAATCCTAGACTGAATGTAACCTGGCTGTTGCCGTTGTAACAATGCGACTACTCTTGCGTCATCTCGATGCTATGAAAATACGTTATACTCGCTTACACGACCCATGCAAGGTAAGCCAAGAGGTTACACAGCAGAGATGAAAATAAGGCGCTTGGTTGGTATCTAGAGCATATTAAGCTCTATTAAGAGCGCCCACATCGGCATTTACTATACCGAGAATATTCAGCAGTTAAATGTGTTATGGTTAGGGGTACGATATTTAAGCATAATATTTTCTTATTCTGCAGAACCTAGCTCTTGGTAGAATACAATACGATGTGGTTGGTCAATATTTTGCACGAGAATAAGTAGAAGCCAATTGGCTACGATTGAATCTCACAACTTCAGTTCACGAAGTATCATTACATTGGCTGCTAAAGGTAGAATTTCCGAGGTGCTTGACACTGTATTTACTATACCTAGGTACATTAGAAACCCATCAACTTTGCGAAGTCAACTGATGAACACTCACTCCTGAGTGATATTGGCCGACCCTTTCTGGCGTCATATTTCCATACGTCTCTCCTCGTGTGGTGGCCGTGAGGGTTCAAGGTTGCCGTCTTCATATTAAACTACAGCTTCAATCTTCGGATATGGCGAATCAAGATGATGAATGAATTTACCGGGTAATAAGCAAGGAGAAAATTATGGCCTGTATGATGGCGATCGTCACGCTGTAAGCCACAGCCTCGTATCGGCTGATAAAAGACTCGCCTGTGGTTCACAGTAGCATCCCGCAGTCATCTAGACTTCTTATGGAGTCACCTGGGATTGCGGGATTCTGCGCCAAGTGTTGGATCCCATGGGGTATTAGTCTTCTGCAAGTCGCACCGTATGCGATGTGATATTATTTTTATGATAACGCTGCGGATGGGTCTGCAGCGCAGCGTCGACACGAACAGCGCAGATTCCAATGAGCATGAACCACACAATATGCGCAACGGTCGGTTGTGGTGTTATGACTTTCCTTCCTCCAACCGGCTATTGCAAGTGAATTGCGAGTGAATTGCGAGTGAATTCCGCTTTTGATCTCGTCGTGCATGGTGGCGTTGCTCAAAACGGCCCAATCTGTAGGTGATCACATATGTACCTATATGCATTAGAATGTTTCGAAAAAACTGATAAGACGGGAAGGTGGCTGGCCCACGTACGGACCGCATACCGGCCCTGTTGCAGCATAGGTTTCTTTTTTGGTGTGGATTACGGATGTCCACTAAAACATGCGCCGACCAGGCTTGCATGGCAACAGTAAATGATTACTCGCCCTATGACAACTACCAGTCTATACTCCCCGTGACCAATGGGCCTAAGGCGAGCATCAAGTCAACACGGCTTGTTAGGAAGCTTCATTTATGGCTTATGGTGAACCTGAAGGCTATCGGCCCAAGGGCCACGAGTTCGGCTTATCATCTAGCCTTGTATAAGGGCCGTATTTATGGAATCGCCGAGCTACCTCCCATGAAAACTGACTGCCTGGGTCGAAACGAAGAAAGGCCGGGTCTCCGTAGGCGATATATAGGTATACGAGTTATTCTATATTAGGGTAGTCGGTACTTGAATATTGTCAGCATAGCGCGCTCGTGTGCACCCGTAAACATGCCAAGATGGAGGCATTCCAACCACGTAACACTTGACCCTCGCCCAGAATAGGGGCTGGGTGGTCATCCAGGGCCTGGATGCATGAAACAAGACGTATGAACCGTAAGGCGTATAAACAATACTTAATTCTAAACCTCTCCTCCTATCCTCTTCGACTCAAGACCAAGACTCTGAAGAATAAATGTTAACTACTCAGACCCGAGGATAAGAGATCCGTCGCAAAATGGGACCAGAATATGTTCGCTTGAGTTACTTGGCCACTAACCTCGTCACACGTCTCTCCAATTCTCCCGCAGCTGCAGAAATGTAACATAACACCCAGGGACAGTCGTTCCCTCCCCTCTTCTCATTACAGTATTGAGTTCGTGATTCGATAATCGCCACGCCACTCCTGGGCTATTATGGGATTATACAACCATTTGCGATCAGGAGATCTGAATTGCGGCGAACCTGGCCAATGTGAGCTACAGTAGATCGAGTTATCGTGGGTGAGAGTTGCATTGCAGAAATGACGTACGGCAGAATTTGATCTGGCAGTCATGCTATTCTCCAAGCACTTTAAGCTGGTCTATACCCAGCTTTTTAGGAAAATTTCTTTCATGTTTATGAAATTATTTGACGAGATTCATCTTCTACCCTTTTGCGCCTTCGATTCCGCTTCCCTTCCAAGAGACCGATAGATATGCTCTCAGAACGATCCCCGTGTTTCTTTTCAAGCTCAATGATGCATTGGATATTTGTGATCCACCATCCTAGGATGCTGATACCTGCCATCTATGTAGCGTCGCTGGTGTGTTGACTTCCTGCTGTTTTTCTTTAATAAGGGTATTTATCTTAGGATCATATTTCGGTTGAGTTAGGTCCAAGCTGTTTGCTGTGAGCCTGACCTTGACACCAGAGACGCAGTATAGTGTTTTCTTTCCCATATCTATTGACGGACTATGGGAAAGGAGGCCTCCCTCGAGATATTTTGAGGATAGGGTCCTCGTCGCCCCCTCATGCATAAAGCAAGGGCTTTTCGAAGATGCTGCCTGGATACTCGCCTAGCTTTGGCAGCCTGAATTTATAGTCCCCTATGTCTAGTAAACATAGTTCGCAATAAGGCACACCCCCCAGTGGGTCCATGGGTGATAGGTTAGACCTTCTCTTTCGAGTTCTAACTTAAGCATATAGTATACGGAATATGGCTGCCTTATACACATTAGCCTAGGCGACAAGATCAGAATTGCGCGAACCGAGTATCGAGAGGTCCCTCTATCCCGTCCCCACCCGTAGGACCTCGAGTATTTTTTCGATAGAAGGATGCGTGACCTAAGTTGTTGAGTGGTTGGGCGCGGGCGACTATTGATATCCGAAACAAACAGCCCCGTGCACCCGCCGAATTTGCACAGAGTGTATAACGAAAATAGCGTGGACTCTGAGCCTGTTCCAAAAATAAATAAGGACAGCCCCTTTTCAGCTTATTCTTCATATACTCTCTTGAAAACTAGCTGGCGCAACAACGACGAAGACGACGAAGACGACAACGGCGGCAATAGCAACAGCAATAGGAACAAGTCCATCGTCCAAATTTTCTTGCCCGAACCTCGCTAGGTTTTAAAATGCCTCATCATAACTCGCGTCATCACTCTCGCTCATCTCGTGCGTTGGCACGAGATGAGCGCCGTGCTCGTAGACGTATAGAGCATGATGACAATGGATTCTCGGCTGCCGGAAACGAACCACTTCCTGGCTGGGATGGTATTCATTACTCACAACCGGGATGGTCGACCCCTTCTTGGGATGGGGATGCCACGGTCGTCCCGCATCCCGACGATTCGATCTCCCTAGACCCGGCGATGGGTGTGCCCGGATGGCAGGCTCCGGGAACAAATGATGATAGAACTTTCAGTAGTAACGCTTACTACTCTTATTCGTAGGTGCCTCCTATACAAAGCGGCTTCGTTAGGCTGATAAATCATCTTCATAGTCCTCCCCGAGTGTCGGCTTGGGAAGACCCGTTGATCGCGTATCGAGATAACTATCCTCAAGACCCGGTGTTGCCTGCGACCTCCCCGATAGATCGAGACTCGACATCCCTTTCTAGAGATGTCTATAGTCAGACCGGATCAACTCTATCATCGGGGTACCGTGAGGATCAGTGGACTGTTCCGGCACCTTCAGATGAGGCTTCAGAGGTAGGCTCTCCTACAGGCCAAACGTCTCGACGAATGTCTATGAGGGTTCGCCAGGGCTCAAGAGCGTACGTCCTCTACTGAAGGCATAAATATATCCGAGCTAACATGAATAAAGTGAACTTGATAGCCCGAGCTCATATGATGATGTTACCACCTCGACGAATCCGGAGGAGTATGTCCGTAGTGACTCAAGTGGCGGAACGACCCCTGTGGATCAAGGCCAATATGGCCTCGATGTTTGCATGAGTGGCGAGGATGTTCCCTGGTCGCCAGAATTTTTACACCAGGATCCGCGTTATCCTGATCAGTTCTGACACCACTCGTAGACGGTGGGTATTACATGTTCGACAGTTTGGCTTCATAGTTCCTATTCAAGTCTAATCGTTTTAGCTCCTCTCCCCTTCGCCCTACTTTTTTCTTTTCGTCTTCTTGTCTCTGGGAAGGTGTTGCCGAGGGTTAGGCAAGCGATAAATATAAACGCTGATGTTCCACTGGTGGGAACTCGAGGCGCGGAAAAGGGGAGGAAGGGAAGAGGCCCTCTCATCGTGGTTTCCAAATTACAATATCATCCGTTACTAAGCGTATAGAAATTGACTTGATGCATAAAGAAAGTGTGCTATGAAACTCGTGGCGATCAGTTGAGGTAGTGGTGTATTATTATATTGGTCTCTCGGCGACCAGTCAGTCATCTCCAGGACATTCAATTACATCCCAAACGATATGGTGCGTTTCATCACAAGGTGTGATGTTATAGTGCCATTAATGTCTCTTACGCCGACTAATAGCCCCTGCATGAACCAACGGCTACTCCTTCGTAAGGGCCATAAGGGACGTTCAGGACACCTATGACCAAGTTTCTCATTCTAAGTTATGCTGTTGTGAGAGGGTGACGACAACATTTCAGCCCGGTTTGCGAAGGAGCATGGGAAATGTGTCTATATATAACCCTATCACAGATTTTCTTGAGCGACGATATCAAGCCACTTCCGATATCTATTATGGTATAGGTTGAGTGGCGGTAAGACCATTGGTCATAGATGGTTTGATGTAACCCTCACTACTTACCTAGATCCGGTTTTCGGCATAGCCACAGTGGTTTGGAACGTTGTCGGAGATTCCAACTTGATGGGCTATTCGGGCGCAGCCGTCATAAAAGGCAGCCGATGACGACGCAAGCTTTGGCAGCGGATTAACTCCGAGTTTACCAATATCAAATTGCTTTTTTGTCAATTCGGTGTTAGTAAATAGCATCATGATTCGCGAGCACGTGTTTGCATCTCCTTGGCAAATGTCTCAACAAGGCATCGACTGCCTCACAAATAGGAGAATGGTAGTATTATTATTATTGAGTGTTACCTGGAGTTAAGTAGCTCTGGCCCACGATGACAAAGAGGTGTAGTGAAACTCGACTTCTCTCAACTCAGGTATTTGATAGCTATTGAAGGCCTCCGAGATACCTAGTGCTTACCTCCGATTTGATTTGTCCTTCTATGCTGAACGGGCATGATATCTCCCGTGAACCATCAGATGACCCCAAACCATGCAACATGTTATGTGGCTGACGATAGTACGACTGTACCCAAAAAACAGGTGGTAATTAGCTTAAATTTCCCTGAGTGGATCTGCGGGAATGATGCGTCTCTCGCGTAACATCGCTTAGAAGCTCGTGGATGTAGAAGCTCGCGTGGACTCAAAATGCGAAGCTAAATGACGCCTCGAGGTGATATGTTTGCTTATTAGAAACCAGACATGGAGCTTGCTGGTGGAGAGCCCAATTCTGTAGCGAACCGATATTTAGCCCCGCAGACGAGCGCCGACCATATATCTCGATCTAGCACCGGGGAAAGAATACAGTAAGTAATAGTTGGTTATATTAGAGGAGAGTTTGAAACTTGGGACTAGGAGACAATTTCTTGAGGTACCTGCTAGGGGAATAAAATTTGGAACTGTTAAGTGCATAATCCCCTTATGCATTCCTGTATGTGGTATTAAGGTTGGATAAGATAAGAGCCTCCATGCTGCCTAACCTGTGTAGCCTGCTCTCACAGGTAGGACTACAAACCTTATACTATCATAGAAATTTGGAATAGTCTTTTCTTTTTCTTTCGATAGCAAACAAAATTATTCTCTCAAGTATCAATATGGCCTCCAAGCGAACGGCAGAAGATGAGACCGAGCTGAAAGCCCCGAAGAACAAACGTCATAGGACGAGTCGAACAGACCCGACGTCGGGCCAACGCGGCGCATTCGGGGACTTGGGAAGTGCCACAACTACTGTGCCCGCTGGCGATAGTGACCTAGATTGTGAGGATGATTCTGAAGCTCTGGCATATTTGAGATCTGTCAGGTAAGGTACCCCTGCCCACCGACTCGGCATTCCAGTTTCGATCCTCGAAGCTAAATATATCTCCTCAGTGGCCGTAGATGGAGGAGGCGTTTAGTTGGCTGATATGGTGAGTACAGAACCCAAGCATCCGCAATACCGCACGTGCTCGTCGCAAAGAAAGCCGGGCCTTCTCTTCCTCCCCATGTCTCCGGGGAAAATAGTGAAGATCGTGAAGAGCAACAAACCGACCGAACCATATACGAGGACGGTGTTGGTGACTTTCGAGGATACTACCAGGATGGTGCATACGTAGCATGCCCAGATGGTGGCTGGGGCGAAGATGAAGAAAATGACAATGGGGGCCCTGAAGCGACCGAACAGGATGAACAAGACGAGGCTAAATCGGAGAGCGACGACGATCCTGATCTCTCGGAATCGGCCGAAGATCGACCGCGTAATAGCAGTGCTGATGAAATTCGAGATGCTTACTTCGCCTCGATTACACGCCGGTACATTTCTCTCCGTAAATTTCTCCAGGTAGATCCACCAGGTAGCGCCCTTCGTGCTTTGCCTGCAGCGAATCCAACTGAGGTAGGCGAATGGAGGCGTGGGGTCAATACCTTTCAGGAATGGGAGGGCCGTCTTAGAGGGACGGATCCCCTCCCCGCTCAGATTGCTGCCATGCATAAAGACAGTGTCTTTCGTCTACTGCGCATCCTCCTCACCTGCAAATTCCTTCGCAAGAGAACACAGTTACGCGAGCGCACTAGCCGTTGGATCTGGGCCCTGCTCGCACGGCTACCAGACAGGGGTGGGCTTGACTACATGGAAGTGGGTTGGATTCGCGAGCTTGGAAAGAGAGCTGTTCTACTAATGGTATCCCTGGCGGAACTCGAAGTGCTTCGGGAACACTATGATATTGCTGGCAGCAGCCCCGGTGACCAAGATGAATACGGGGTCGGCGTTGATGTTGATGACTGCTTCGATGATGATCTTAGCCAAGATCCTCCCATGGATGTTGCCGACGTGCCCACTCCAGAGGACACAGCGGAGCATGTCGAATACAATTTGAATCCTAACACATCGAGTACGAGGGACCGCAGCTATCAGACTTCCTGCAGCTCCGCGAACCTGAACCACGCACCCAGCGATGCGCCTGTATACACACAAAAACCTGACGATGCTTCAGACGTAGAGATGCAACTGGACTCCGACATGGAGGACGGAGAAGTAGCAGACGAACCCCCTCCACCACGTTCAGATCCTGTAGCTGACATCGAGACGGCAAAGGCGCAGCTCCTGGCACGGCTTGACGACGACACTATTGAGGACGGCGAAGTTGGAGATCATGATATTCCCGCCTCTGTAATTCCTGTTACTCGACTTGCGTCTACCGCCCGGTCAACTACAGCCGAGGAGGAAGCCGCGCAAACTAGAGCCGAGTCTAGGGTCGATGAAAGCGAAGAAGACGCCGAGTATGAACGTTATCGAGAACTAGACCGTTCTAAGATCAACGAACGCGCTACGCTCAACATGATTCTTACTGTGGCCGGTGAGTTCTACGGGCAGCGAGACCTCCTAGAGTTTCGGGATCCGTTCGGTGGTCTCCAGTTTGAGTAAGCGAGTAGTAGGTGCACGATTAGTTCCTCTCGACTCTGGATTCCTCCCTCAACAGCACCAAAATTGATAGCCTAGACATGCCCGGGTGAGTATCATGTACTAGTTTTCTGGGCATGGCTTCTTGTTTACTTGACGCATAACATTCACCGCATGGCCTGGGTAAGATCTATAACATATAATAGATAGTAGTCAATAAATTTCAGCATACACCTAACCTAACCGGTTCCTAAGGCATATATTAGAAAACGCACCATATAGGTGTATCAATACCTAGATGTTATTCCTTGTATTACTACTCTGTAGTTTGTTGAATCATATGTCACAGGCCAGGACAATCTGTTCAAACTCCACCGCCCCTATATCAACCACAAGAGTGCAATCGGAGCAAAGCATTCTCGCTAATGCATCTACCCATCGGAGTGTTCCCAAACCCTAGAACGCCGTCCGTACAACTCCATTGAAACATTACACGCCGACGATAGACTGGCCGAACCAGCGCCTTCGGTGAATTTACAAACTCGCCCTTAATCCATATGTCCAAAACATGGGGTATTCCGAGCCTTCCACGGCTTTAACCTCCTCGCTATGAGTGTACAAGTATTCGTCACAGGGCCCTCTCAACGCCCGCAATAAGAGGGGCGTTAAGCATCATTCATGTTAACTTCCCAAGTCCTCGGTCCAAGAATTCGGCCTCTTCGAAATCGCTGTCGATGACCATTAGGTTCTCTTGCCCGGCACTGGGTATCGCCGTGGTTGCACCTGAGAACTTGGCTCGCAGCCTGCCTTTGCGCGGCACGGCCATCGCCCGGCCATTGTTGTTGCACCCTACCGGCGCTAGGCTGTATATGTCGGGGTTAAACCGCCATATGTTGAGCTGTCCAGAGGCTTCTTCTTCCTCGTCCTCGACGAAAAATCGCTTCCGTGTCCGTGGCGGTGTTATGCTGGAGGCGTTCGACCCCACGGACTCTTGACTGCTCGTCAGTCCCGGCACATCGTCCACGCTCGTGCCGGTGATATTGTGATACGCCGGCGTCACCGAAACGCCTGCACGCATGTGAGAGATAGGACGGTGGTCTTCTGATTGCGTGTGTAAGCCGCCGACTTTGTGAATCCCGCAGAAGGGGAGTAGCTCCCGCGGCGAGGAGAAGGCGTTCGCCCGTGATCGCTGGCCCTCACCCATGACTGCTGTGGCGGGATCTGCGTCGTTCTCGTCCCACAATGCGAAGGCGTTAGAGCTTGCTGTCTTATATCCCTCTGGCACGGATTTGCGTATGCGCATGCCCACCGAGAGTAGGTTGGCTTGGACGGAGGCGGGAAGATTTGGCGCTATATCTGGGGGTTGTGGTATTGGTGTCAAGGGCGATGCCTGGGTGATATAGTTGCCGTTGGGGGAAGAAGAGGTGAAGAAAGAGGTAATCTGTCGTTGTGATGGGTCACTGGCTGCGCCAGCAAATTGCCGCTTCGTTCGAGGGGCTGACATTGATATTATAGGATGAGAGCGGTCGAGAATGCGTTTCGGAAAGATTGGCCAGTGTAGATATTGTCAAGCAATCGAGGGGGGGGGCCACCCGGCTGTAACAAGGCTGTGTTGTATATCCTCCGCAGGGTGACGCAGATGGCGCCTGGAATAGGGCTTGGCGGGGGGGTAACCAGGGAGCAGCAGGGAGCAGCAGGAAACAACCACCTAACCTAGGTAGGGATTGATTGATGGGGTTCCAAGTTAACGTAGGCACTGCCACTTTAATTTCCCATCATGGTCGGATTCTATGTCCAAATGTAGGGAGACACAGACTCTAGTCTGGGGCAAGTTAGTCCAATCAAGAGCGATTGACAAAATGAAGGTAAAGCGTAATGCAGTGTAGTGTGTGTGTAGCGTAGAGGAGGCTGGGTTGTGGAGGAGGACAAAGTGCAGCACCAGAAGGTGGAGAGAGGATAGATTGATTTGCTACGCGCATCGATCTTAACGCGTTTTCTACGCGTTTCCGTTGTTAAGCCGAGGTCATTGGTGGCTCGTGCTGAGATTATCATTAGGTAGTAAGGATTTAGTCTATACACTACCTAAGTAGAGGTGCCTTGGGTACTTAGGTATATAGTAAAGTATGCATAATGCGGAGAAACGGGAGGGCGAATTGATCCTCACATTAATATAGATACCTAATCTACTACCTACCATTGCATGATAGAACAATTAGATGTGATACTGATGTATAACGATGGTATGGGAAGATGATTCTTGATCTCGCCAATGAAGGAAAATGAATTGTCATATCTGCAGGTAATAACTGCCTACTACCATGCCCCACTTTATTATTCTGGTTATCAACATTCGTACACGTAGCCCCTTAACAGATAGCTGAAACGACTCTATTCCAGGATGTATAACGGTATATAAGCTCAACTTTGGGGCTGGTCTGGCGGAGATAAAGACAATGCATACACTAGGCAAGGCTTGCCTGTTTAGATGTTACACATTCACGTACACACTCTTCAGAACATTGTCATTCACAGGCCGGGTGTCATATGCTCATACAGATGATCCAAGGCACGAAAAGGGTCAAGATATCCGTGGAGCTCCATGAATTTGCCTAGAGCAGTGAAATTAACACAAAGGCCCACTGCACCTGAGTATAGCAATCCTCAATCGGCGTTCCACGTCCTCACATTCCGAAAAACCCGCCCACAATAGGCAGCTCCCCAGAACGCTCATGTGGAAAGCCGTTTCCAGCTATCCACCCATGCAGAGCTACCACCAGCTTGATGTAGATGATGGTCTCATGTTACACAACAAGAGAAGAAACCAGTTGCAGGAAAAGACGATGCAAGATATCAGGACCCCAAACGCCCCTTTTGTATTGGAGTACTTTTTGGTATCCGTCGTCTATCTGCAATGACGTAAATGTGAATCGTCGGAAGTCGAGAAGTGCCTGTATTCGGGAGGTTGATGCCCAATTTTCTATGCGCCCCATGCCACCGAGAGAAGCTTTGCGGATATCCGAACCGTACCATCAAGTCGTGACCAATGCCCTAAGACCGAAAATAGAACAACATGATGCCTCTACTTTCTGCGGAAAGAGCAGCCCTCGGTTAATCTGGCTTTACCACCGGTAGGTTGGCACAGAACGGTGGTGCAACCCTGGCAGATGACAACGGTCTGGGCGTGCGAGAAGACGGTGGTGATGACGAAGCAGCCGGGGCACTTGACGTCCATGAAGAAAGACCGAGGCGCAGGCACCAGGGTCTACCAAGTTTTTTGTTAAATACGTTATTGTATGGAAGCAAAGGAATATCGATGCATACCTTAAGCTTGTGCTTCTTGGCCTCAGCAGCCGGGGTAGGGTTGAGAAGGTCAACGGCGAGAACCTTTATGGAGAAAAAAATTTGTCAGCATCCGAGTGTCCACCAGTGGCAGCCTTGAAGAATCCATCATCCAGCAGAGAATCCATCTAACTCGAACATCGAAGCAGCATATCGAGATGGCATTGAGGTAGCGTCGGTAAAGTAATTGTGGTGGCGTATCTTGGTTGAGGACTTGAATGTCGACGTTGAAATCGGTCGCGATGTACGGAACAATAATCGTGTTTTTCTCGTGCATTTATTTCATCGGGAAGGCTGAAGTCGATAATAAAAGAATCGGTTTTTACTTACCATCTTGTCTGATTGTCAAAAAGGATGTCTGAAATGATCGATTGGCAAGCGTAATGTTGGCTGACGAAAATCTGATCAGGGTGAAGGCAGATTTTGTGCTTGCAATAGATGGTTGACAATGAGGGGGGGGATTAGTCTGTGTGTGAAGAAAGTTCCTCTTGCGAAAGCCTAGCAAGCGAGGATTTTGGTTGGCGGGCATTGCTTCAACGATCCACAGAGGCAAAGTGCACTATAGACCCTCTGGTGTGGTCCGAATAGGCTTAGCGACAGAGAGGGCTAGGGCTTCCTGGTCCACTTTTCTTAGGCAGCTTTGGGCCTGAGTTCTGTCCCGGTCTAGAGAGCATTGTGCTGCCAGCTGTCAGTGATAATACCAGCTGGGGTAGTGGGGCTAATCCAGCCAGCAGGTAACCAAGGCATGAATCATGGTTTGCATGGTTTGAAGTGAGGGGTGCCTGGGTTACGGCTGGATACATGTAGCAAATAAGCAAATACGCAAGCATTGCGACACGCCTAGTTCGAAGGCAGCAGCATCAGATTATTCAAAAGCGGCGTTGAAATCTCCTTCTCTCATAAAATCACCGTGCTCTCTGTTGACTCTCTTCATTCCTCCTTCTCTCTATCACAAACTTATGTATGAACTCTGTTCGCTCTTAAATATCTAACCTCAACCAACATGGCTGCTCCAGCAGACCAAAGAATCGCTGTCCCCATCGACGACCCAAATGCTGACACAGAATGGTGCGACGCCGGAACTCCTCTCGTCGAGCGCGTCAATTATTAACCTTTGTCCAAACCATAGGAATGACATTCTCCGCAAGCACGGTATTATCCCCGAGAAGCCGCCTTCCCCCACCCCCATGATCGAGGAGGCGATCCTCGAAGGCCGCCGAATAGCACATGAGAATAGGTTAGAGGGGAAGGAGCTTGATGAACTCGATGCTCTAGAAGATGAGGAAGACGAAGCATTCCTAGAGCAATATCGGCAGAAACGTATGCAGGAGCTGAACAAACTCACCAAAAAATCGATACATGGGTCCGTGTATCCGATATCAAAGCCTGACTATTCCCGAGAAGTCACCGAAGCCTCGAACAACGGACCTGTGTTTGTCAACCTTACATCCGCGCTAGGAACTAATATTGAGTCAAGAGTGCTCTCAGAGCTCTGGCGTCAGGCGGCGAAGGAATACGGAGACATCAAGTTTTGTGAAATTCGAGCAGACAAGGCGATCGAGAATTACCCCGACCGAAATTGTCCCACTATACTGGTGTACAAGAATGGTGACATTGCTAAACAAATTGTTACTCTCGTGACTATTGGCGGTGTGCGGACGAATATGCCACAGATTGATGATCTTCTAGTTGAGGTTGGCGCTGTTGATGCAAAAGATATGAGAGTGATCAAGAGGAAGAGAGAAGCGGAAGATGCTAAAGAGGATAGACAGGCGAACAGGGGGATTAAGAGTGGAAATGTTAGACATGCAACGGTGGACGACGACGACGACGACGACGACTGGGATTAGGAGAGGTCGAATAGACAAAGACCAGACCACTCGATACCAACTCACACCAACTCACTTCCTCAGCGACGCCCTCCCATTTTCCAGGACCCCGTGTAAATCATCGACATACATACCTAGGTAGGCTATGTAACTACACGAGACATTGATATCCGGGCGCAACAAGCACCATAAGAAGTTCACGACTTGGCTTAGCCAACTCTGATAATATCCACGATGTTAGTCGGGTTAGGAAAGTGGGGGCAGTTCCTGACCTAGGGTACCAGGCTCGATACTACCCCAAGTGCTAGCGCGTACGTCAGTGTGGGGTTCTCTTAGCTTCCAGTTCAAACGCGTTTCTCCTGCTCCAGGCCGTTGACGCGCGATCGATAATAAATCACCTGCCTCCTCCGCTCTTCCGCTTCGACGGGCATTATTAGACCATTAGCAATAACACAAGTCATGGCCGAAGAACCAACTCTACCCAATCTCCCAAAAGTGTCATGGGATTCCCATACGCAGACTTTCGCCAACACACGAAAGCGCCAACGTGATGGTACCACTGCGCAATCTATCTTCTCCAATTCCAGCGACCCCGCCGTATTTTCAAGCGACGATGATCCACATATAGACAACTATATCAATGGCCGCCATCGCAAGAAGCGTTACGTCGGCTCCTGGTTTCAGCAGATGCCAACATCGTCTGACTCGACATTTGCTGAAGCCGTAGGACCTCAGCCGAAGCCAAAAAGAACATTCGCGCGTCAGTGGGACTCGGGCGTATGGATGGGAAGTGATGGGTTAGTAGACGCGGATGAAGAGTTCCCTGAGGAGTTGGGGCCGCCACCAGAATCGAAGCTCCCGCAGTTGCGAAACCCATACCCTGTCCCATCTTCTGTAACCCCCGAAGAACTCATCGTGCATACCAAAATCGATACGGCCATCGAAGACGGTAATCCAGATATCGACTTGTCGTGCGTTATCCTCCCGTCATAGAAACCATTGAAATGCAATATCTATTCGGCAAGGTAGCATGGGTGAAACTAACTGAATCATAGTTCCCTTGGTGTTACTGCTATTCCCGATGGACCCATATCTCGCCTTGCTGAACTTGCTCTAATTCCATCCGTTGATAAAGACGTACCATTTGAACAATTCAATCCTGAAGTAGGCCTTTACCTATCTAACAATAGGCTTATGCGTGCGCCGGGTGCTTTGTTCAACCTCGAGCACCTAACATATCTCAGGTCAGTACGCTGAAGTCCTTCATTTCCTTTGACATGTCTTGGAAGTATCAGCTACCTAATCAGCTACATCAATGCCAGCGGTGTACCCCCTTATTCCTGCACGCTCCCGAAACATTTCGCCTCTGTTTAACCGTAAATAGCAATTGCTAACTCCAGTCAGCCTCCGAAATAATCAAATTTCTGAATTACCTCCAAGTATCGGCAAGCTACGAAATCTACGAGAACTCAATCTTTCTCTCAACCGTCTTCACTACCTTCCCGGGGAACTACTTCATCTTCTCAAATATCCATCGGTATTATCGTCATTGCACGTTCATCCAAACCCATTCGATCAGCCAGAAAGTCTTCCGCCTCTCCCTGAGCCTAGTGACATGATCCGTGACGATGGGCGTGCGAATAATATTGTTCTACCTGACTTCGTACCCTTATTCGAGAGCGAAGATTTGACATTGCTTGTCTCGCCAGATGGCCGTTCCGCAGAAGATATTAATCAACAGATATCAAATATATCTCTGGCCCCAAGCGCGTGGCAAGTTCGTCTTCTTGCACGATCACCAGTGCAGTATAATGACAGCCGCGGTTCGATTCTTTCCAGATTCCGTTTGCCCTATGGTAAATTAGCTGGCCATACCCATTCAAAAGAATTTGAGGAGAAGCAATATAATACTCTTCAAAGTGAAGACGTTTCTCTACTCTCTGCGCCCCATCCTCATGGTCGAGCATCTGATGTCCCTTCCAAATCAAGCCACGTATTATCATTATTTGAATTGGCATCAAAGTCCGCGTGTCGCGCTGCACAGATAGTAAGTAACTCCCAGGCCCATATCTCCTGTTTTGTCCACAAGAGTATAACGCCCCCTATTTGGGCCCGGCTCTTGCTTTAGAAACCTTCAACGCTTGCGCAACACCAAAGCATTCAGGATCGTGACACTAACTCAGAATGTTACAGTGGGACCTAACTTCCTACTTCCCGCAACAAGCACCGTCAAGTGTGCTGCAAACCATCGATCGAATTGCGGCGCAGAGCGCTTTAAACGGCAATTTAGGGACCTTGCCTTGCTCAACGTGTGGGCGACAAATTACAACACCAACAGCCCAATGGATCGAGTGGTGGGACATATCGAAAGGGGAGCATAGATCGTGGGAGGATAAATTGGTACTGGAACCCCTCAGCATGAATGCGAACGAGAACGCCATACCATTCCTAAAGCGTGGCTGTTCTTGGAATTGTATACCGCAGCCTATGAAAGTTGGGCAACCCGCACCTGGTACAATATTGTTTCAATACATTAAGAAGCCAAATTAGTACATTGAACAAGACAAAGCCAGATATAACTAATAGCTAATACAAGGACCTCATCCGAAAATAGCGCGGCTATATACAGCGCTTAAGATACGTCAAACTTCGCATAAATGCTAATTGTTAGAATGCATTCTACACCATACCGAAGAAAAGTGTAGGTAACATGCAAGGTCTAACGCAAAAAAAAAAACCTATCTAGCCTTGAAGATGAGACCATTGATGCGCTCTTACTCAATAATACTATAGCTTTCCGACGATTCCGAAGCTATTACATAGTAATTAGCACCCGGAGCCTCTCGGACTAGACTTAACCACGAAATAGACCATCCTCTTTCAATGAATGCATATCCCTGCCCGTTTCGGCAACGCCAGTCAACGATTCTTGCATTACCCAGGTGAACGTCAAGTGCTCTCTACGTAACTTTTCAAGCTCTAAATAGACACTAGTTGCACTGGAGCTGCTGTACTAGTCGAAGGTCGGCCTGGGTAGCTCCCGGCAATTGCAAGGCAAGCACAATGGTTGGTCCATTAAAGCCGCATGAGGCTATCGGTTTGCTAGGATTAGATACCTAGCCGGCGATACTAATATTGCCCTGTAGCTTAACTCCCAGACTCCTCCATCGTGACATGACAACGGAATTTCTAGGCCACTATATTCCACCCCGCCATCCTGCGGCACGGCATCCTCCCCTTCATCGCTTTGGGATCCGATAACACCCAATTGAACCCCCACGCTATACAGAGTTTAGTGAAGTACGTTTTGGGTATCCAAGCTGCCGTCATGTACGGTCACATAAGAAAGGCCCGGTTCGCCGGGGAATCTGAGTCGGACGTAAAACAGTTGGGCGCGCGACAAGACATGTGAACAAAAAAATCTTACTCATCAAGTTCCCTCTCAGACGGTTTTGGTTGTCTTATGCTTAAAATATCAAACCCCACATTCCGAGGCTTCCGAAAACACCACGCAGAATTGGTCATGCGAGTTCACTAACGGAATTCGGACATCCTCTTCATCAACACAGATTAATCAGATGGTTGTTCCAGTGGGTCTTGTTGGGTGTGGTTACAACCGACCGTCCCGCCGTTCGGTACTAGATAGCATATAACCGAAGTTGAAAGAATGATGGCCGTGGAATTCGTAATATAAGCTAGAGCTAGGGCTTCGTGGGCGTCGAGTATAGCTCATCCCCAGAGATAGCTCGTCCCCGGAGTTTCTATATATTGGCTTATACAAAATTCAGTGCCTGCCTTGCGGAAGTCTCCTCATTCCAGCCCGCTCATTCTTGTCATCATCCTCATCGCAAGGCTGCGTCCTTGGTTACCATAACTCCGGCTACTCACCCACCCTGTTCATTTCCTCTCTGTCGAGATTGCTATCTCTAGTTCTGGTCCGTGAAGCCAAGCGAGGCGACGAGTACCTACGACCTTGACCATGTCTTCGACCACGTACCATTCTCCGTATAAGCCAACGTCAACGTCAACACAGTTTGACATATTCATGCGGTCCTTACGCCTCAAGAAATATCGCATCGAAGTGACGTACGGCGTATACGTCTTCACACCAACGGAAAAGGTGGTGTTCTGGACGCTCTTCTGCATCTTCTTCACATTCATCTCATCGGCCATAATCCTCTACACGCATCGGAGCATGGTGTTTTTCGTGCGCGCCGCCGCATCCTACATCGACAGCCGCGCGTTGAGCGGGAATTTGATGTCACATCTCGTAGCCGCCAAGCACGCAGCGGCCGGGCTAGCGACGTCGGCACAATCCCGTGGGGCTGAAAAAGCGGTAGAGATGATGAACGGTATAGCGAAGAACTCACAGGTCGCGTGATACACTGCGGAATTAGGCAAGCAGAAAATTGCACGCAAAGACAACGACCGGGTCGAAACTTCTTATTGGCCGGGCGTTGCTATGACCTAGTAGCCGGCCCTGCCGCACCTCCTCACACGCAAAGGGAAAAACAACCCTGGACGCGCGAGATAAGAGCCGCCCCATAATCAACGCAAATTTGGGCGCGCGCAGTCTTACTACGCAATTCAAGCTTTCGCCAGTCGGGGGGTCACGAGACAGGGCTTATCAGTGGTGGGCCAAAGGAAGCCAAAACTGGCATGAAAAAAAGAAGGAACAAAAAAAAAAAAAAGAGGGAAGGTGTGGTCCGTCCATCAAATCAAGCTTTTGCCCAAAGGGCTCTTGATGTGACGAAAAAAAGAGCCAAGCATCGGTAATGGCCTTGGCGGACGTGATGGGAACCCCGCCGAACCCATCTCTCGGTATTCACTGGATTTCAAGGCCCACCTGAGAGAACCATTGATTTTTCTTATGAACGCTAATGCAGCCGATTATTCAGTGACAAATTCGGGGTTTGGACTATTAGTCGGTTGATCGCAAGATGCAGTCTTCCTTCACGAGGAGCAGTCGGAGTTTATTGGCATTGGATGGATTAGTTGATACCCTATTTGATTTAGTCTAGGTATACCATTTTTTTAGGGGCTAGTTTCAATGTAACGTACATAGTAGTGTAGTGTACTGATTTCGAATTTCATCCAACTCACGTCATATTGTCCTGGGGTCAAATATGCAAGGTCTTTCCAGCACCTCTGTGGACCCACTACAGTTGCTGTAGTAGATGTACTTTAAGTATAACGTACCGACCTATTGTAATTAAATATATATTTATATAGCTTAACGCATACCATAAACGGATTAACACTTTGGCTTGGCGTACCTTGTAAGCCAATTTATATGTAGAAGTACTTACTCCACTTTATTATAACTTTATAAAAAACGGTTGTACAAAAGTAAACTTAATATTATTAAATTTATAATTAAATAAAAAATCTAAAAGTATTTTTCTTTATTTTTTAACTATTTTATTTAAAGCGCTATTAAAAAATATGTTAAAATAATCTTTATAAATTTTTTTTTTAAAAGTATACACTTAAATAAAATAGCTAAAAAATAAATAAAAAATACTTTTAAATTCTTTATTTAATTACAAATTTAATAATATTAAGTTTATTTTTGTACAACCGTTTTTTGTAAAGTTATAATAAAGTGGAGTAAGTACTTCTGCATATAAATTAGCTTACAGAGTACGCCAAGCCAAAGTGTTAATCCGCTTGTGGTATGCGTTATATAAAATAATGTGACCTTTTTTTTCAGTTCGGCTCAATTCATCATGTTTCAGATCGTAACAAGGCAATTTTGGGGTGCTCATCATGGTAGGCGGCGCGCGTGGAAACAGCGTCCAATCCTACCTTCAATATAGTATAACTATCTCCCAGGGTGATTCCTGTGTGCGTCCAGTGGGTACAGGGGGTTACTGTCCATGAGTTCCGTCTCGGATAGAATCAAATGCCAATAGGCTACGAGCACACCAAGACTTTAGAGTCGGCCCAATAATTAGTACTATTAGATTCGTAATGAAATAACGAATCTAATTGTATTTTTATTTATTTTGTAGCTATTTTATTTGGGCGTATAGCTTTAAAAAAACAAAATTGCAGGGATTATTTTAGCGTAGTTTTTAATAACGCCTTAAATAAAATAGCTGGAAAATAAAAGAAAATACTATTAGATTCGTTATTTCATTACGAATCTAATAGTACTAATTATTTTGTTGTACGACCTATTTTCGCGGAGTTATTAAAAAGTGGTGTAAGTATTTTTGCATAGAAAATTAGCTTACAGGGTACTTTAAAAAAAGTGCGAAACTTGCTTGTGTGCAAAACTAGCTTGTGGGATGCGTTATATAAAAAAAGCTATTATATAATTAGCGCTTATTAATTATATTTAAAAGCGTTTAATATAATGTTTACTAAAAGCGGCAAACTTTTTTATTTTTGTAGCATTAGCTGCAGCAAAACCTACGCTTAACAACTTGCTTATAATAACTACTACTTTGTTTATAAAAAACAAAAGCAACATACTGTTTACAAAAAACTAAAGTAGGCTTAATTATAACTAGCATATAAAGCGTACGCAAAAAAGTTGTAGCAGCAGCATATAATACATTTTAGCAGCAGCAACAAATAATAGCAATAAAAAAGCTTTTTTTTTTGTTGTTTTTATTGTTGTTTTTTTTTTTTTTTTTAGCCTTAGCTTTTACAGCTGCTTACGCCTTTTGTATAAGCAGAAAAGCATAAAGCAACGCACAAAAAGCTAAGCAAGCACATATAAAATTAATATAGCAGCAAAAACAAAAAAAAAAAAAAAAGAACAAGCCGGCTAAAAAGTTTAAAAAAAA
Source organism: Xylaria digitata (assembly GCA_022495195.1). Lineage (NCBI taxonomy): Eukaryota > Fungi > Ascomycota > Sordariomycetes > Xylariales > Xylariaceae > Xylaria > Xylaria digitata. Next base: position 123,892 of record MU377069.1, read on the forward strand.
CAAAAAAAAAGCGGCATAGCAGCAGCAAAAAGCATAAACAAAAAACAAAAAGCATAAAACAAACAAAAATCAAATTTTTTAAATTATAATAACGTTAACATAATTTATAATATAATTTTAAATAAGTTATAAAAAACGTTTATATAAAAAATTTAGTAAGCAAATATGTTTGTTTAACATTATAAACATATAAAGTTAGTATTAAAAGCGCTAGCTATTTTATAAGTTATATGTTTGCATATATATATATATATTTAAAATTAAACAATATATTAATATAGTTTTAACTATAATTAAAATAAATAAGTTAATAAAAAATTTTAAAAAAAAAGCGCGCAAAAGCGTAAATAAGTAGCATATTAAAACAACTTATAAAAAAGCTATAAAAAAAAAAAAAAAAAAAAAAAGCAATTAATAAGTTAAAAAAATATATATACAAATAAAATACGTTTATTATAACGCTGTTATTATAATAGCGCACTTTTTAATAATACTAGCAAACGTATATATTTATAATATAAAATATTAATATATTTATATATATATATATATATAAATAACAGTTTAAAAATATGTTAATAAAATTAATTAGTTATTTTAATTATAAAACAATATATAAACTATAATATTGTTATATAACGCTTAAGTTTTTTATTTATATATAAATAAATATAAAAAAAAATAAAAAACGGTTTAAACATTATAATATTAGCGCATAAAGTTAAAATATATTTAAACATTATATAGTTGTTTAAATAAAAAATATATAACAAAACGCTTTATATTTATTAAACAAATAGCTAATTAAAACAGCGCTAATAAATATAAAACAAAAACATACTTTAGTATAAACTAAAAAATTAAGTTATATAATTATATATATAACTATAAAACTATTTAAAGTTTAGCTAAAAGTATATATATAACTAGTATTATAAAGCGTATATAAATAAAAAAACTTTTTAATAAATAAATTAAATAAAAAATAACTTTTTAATATACACTTTTAAAAAGGTTTAAAAAGCGCTTTAAAAAGTGCTAGTTTTATTCCACTTTGCAAGCTAAAATCCTGTTAAATTAGTTTTATTAATTATAAACATATTTAAAATAGTTTAATTAATTATTTTTTTTATAAAAAAGTAATTTATTAGCATAATAATTAAACATTTATTAAAATAAATCATAATTTATAATTTCTTTGTTGTTTATATTAAGCATGCCACTTTAAGCTTAAAAAGCTTATAGCAGTTTTTATTTTTTAACAATAATTTATTTAAATATATTATTAGCAAAACGTTAAAGCAGTATATATGCTTTTTTAATACCTAATTATATTCTTTTTTAATATAAAAAACTATTATGCTAAAACCTTTTTTATATAAGCTATTTATTTAAAAAAACAGTTTTTATAATAAATTATAATAATATATTATAGTTTTGTTATATATAGCGTTTTAAACTGCTTTAAAAAAAGTAATTTTAGCTGCTATTAATATATAATATATAGTTTAAACGTACGCTTTATATTTATTTAGCTTTTTGTTTTTTATTTAGCTTTTTTGTTATTTTTTAGCAAAAAAAGCTAATTTTTGTTTTTATAAAAGCTTTACTAATTTAGCATAATATAAAATAAAATTATAAAAAAACCTTAAAGCGCTTATATATATTTTAAATGCTTTAATACAACTTTTAATATTAGCTAAACTAAAAGCGTTTATATAAAAATTTAGCAAATTTATAAATAAATAGCTAATAAATAACTTAATTAATAATATAACTATATTATATTTTTAAAAAAGCTTAAATATTATATGCAAATGTTTTTTGTATTATTTAGCTATTTTTAAAAAAATTATTATATTATTAATAAAAGCTTAATAATAATTTTTATAGTTGCAAAATAAATTATTTATAAATTATTATACGTATATAAATATATTACAAAATTTTATTACTGCTATATAATATAGTAGTTGCTACACCTAACTTAACCAAACCTAACCTAACTTGCTAATATAAGCTATTTAAACTAAACTAAAAACAGTTTAGTATTTTGTACTCTTTTATACAAAAGATTATAGCGCAATTAAGTAGCTTATTAACTGTTTATAATATTATACCAAACTACCTAAAAGCTGCAAGTTTAAGTTGCAGTAAAAGGAGTGCGCTGCCTTTAGTACTATTAGCAGGGCGCAGCCTGCTGCAAAATGCAGCAGGCGCGCAACCCCCAGCCCACCTATTCAAAAGTTATTCAAAATAAATAACCTGTAAATGCGGGGTAATATAGCGGTTGCTACACCTAACCTAACTAAACTTAACCTAACTTGCTAATATAAGCTATTTAAACCAAACTAAAAACAGTTTAGTATTTTGTACTTTTTTGTACAAAAGATTATAGCGCAGTTAAATAGCTTATTAATTGTTTATAACATATAGTATTATTTTAAGCTATAAAAAAATATAATTATAAATTTATTATAATAATTTAAATAACGTCACTTATAAGTTAGTAACGCACCACAAGTTAATAACACACTTTTTACTAACCTTTTATTTTTTTACTTTATTTATATATTATTTTATAATAATATAATAGTTTAAAAATCTAAAAAAGCTGATTTGTAGCTAGCAATTTAAGCTAAAAAACGTAACTTTAAACTTTTTTTTTGCAAGCTTGCTTGTATTTATAACGTTTTTAATTATATATTAAAGCAAAAAATCGATAGCAATACGCTTTACTACGTTATAAACGTTATAAAGCAAAATTTAATAATGTTTAAAAAGAAAATTATTGTTAAACGTATTTTTAAGCTAAATATGCAAGCGTTTTTGCTTTAGTTTTGTTATATTTAAAAAATAGCTAATATTTTTTAACGCAAATATAACGCGTTAAAAGTTAGTATTAACTAAGCTTTAAACTTTATATAATAATAACTTAATTTTTGAACGCGTTATAATTGCTAAATTAATTATTAGCAAGCTTTTAACAAAGATTTTGTAAGTTATTACAAATAGTTTAGCTTTATAAAACGTACAATTAATAAATATAGTATATAAGTTAAAAATATTTACAACTTTAATAAAACAAAGTTTTTAATAAGCAAAATAATTATTAAAATAGTTGTTATAAGCTTTAAAAAACGTAAGCGCTTTTAACAAGCTAAGCTTAAAAATAAAAAATAAGTTATTACAAACTAAGCTATTAATTTTTAAAATTAAGCAGTGCTGCTGTATATTATTTTTTTAGGCAAAGTTTATTTTGCGTTTTAATATTATAACATTATTTTATTGCTAAACTAAGTTATAAACTTTTTAAATAACAGCTAAACTAATAATAATATAAGCGTTAACTAAATAAAACATTTTAATAATTATATTTAAAGCCGATTTAAAAATAGTTATTGCTTTTTAATTTTAAATAGTTATAAAAGCTATTATTTAATGCAATTTAAAAAATATTGTTAGTTTAATAATATTATTACGTTTTGTATGCTTGTTTATTTATTATATAAGCTTTAGCTTTTCGATTTAGTTTTTTTTAATATTTTAAAACAGCGTTATAATAAACATATTAAGGGTTTAATACAGCGTTATTAAACCTATATTAAAAAGCAGAACTTTTTTGCAAGCTTTGCGCATGCATTTATATATACATTTATTAAATAAAACATTTAATTAGGTTTTAAAGCAGCTAAAATTGTGCTTTTAAATGCAAATAAGATTATATTTGCGTTAAATATTCAAAAAACAAATAAAACACTTTTTTTAAACTTTAAACTACTATTTTAATTTTAAATTTTAAAAACGCTTACTATTATATTAAAAACTAAACAGCAATTAACTTTTATTAAAACTAAAATTAAAAATCATTTTTTAAGCTTGCTAACTAAAATTTTAGATTTTATTAACTTAATTATAAAGGTTACGCAAAAGTTAATGTATAAAAATGCCTTTTTGCAACAAAAAAACAAAAAGCTTTATAAAACTAACTATATTTTAAGCAAGCGTTGCAAAACTAAAAACAAACAACTATAAAATAAAAAACCTTTTATTATAGCTAACGCTTAAGTTTTATAAAAATTTAAAAATAATAAAGTAGTTAAATCGGATAATAAAGCTAAAAGTAATTATTTAGCAAAAAAAATATAAATAAGTTAATAACGCTATAACATTTGTAGTAAGCTTAAACATAATGTACAAACTTGTTAAGTAAAAGTAGAAACATTTAATAAAAAAGATTACAATTAATTTAATTAATTTGCATGTGTTATAGTTAAATTATTTAAGTTGGCGCATAAAAAGTGCTAAAAAGTGCGTTACTGACTTGTGGTGCATCACTAACTTGTAAGTGACGTTATATTAAAAACTAATAAAAAAATAAAATAATATTAATTATTATTATATAATGCTTATTATATAATGCTATAATAACTTTTGTTTACAAAAGTAATAAATAGCTATTAAGCACTGCTATTTTATTAATATTATGCATATTAATAATTATTTAGCTTTTTTGCTTTATTGTTTTAAAAGTTAAAAATGTACAGTTTAAAACGCTATATTAAACAATAAATAAAAAATATATAAATAGCGTTAAGCTATTTATTTAATTTACTTTTTTTTATTTATATAATTTATTGTTTTAATTATTAAAAACTACTATGTTTTTATAGCTTAATAAATATATATAATTATGCAGCTTATAATTTTAGTTTTGCTAACCTTTTATTAAAAAGATTTTTATTTGTTAATTAAGCAATATATTTATTATGCTTTTATTTTTTTAAATATTAAAAAATTTAGTAATTTTTTAAAACTTTTTAGCTAATAAAACTTGTTTTATATAAATGTAAATATTAGTTTTAATTATAATTTTAAAAAAGTTGTATAGTTTTTTAATGCTTAAAGCTAATTAAACATTAGAAAATTTAAAATATAATTCTTTTTTATATAATGCAGGTTTAATATAACTAGTTTTATTTGTTTTATCGATTATTACTTTTATTTAATTTATAAGCAATGTTTTTAAAGTAAATATAGCTAAGTGCTTAATAACTAAATTAGCAATCTTATTAAAAGTTAACACATTTTTAAGCAGGGTTAACTTTGTAATAATAGCAATAGCTATAAAGGTTAGGTCGAATTTACTATTTATGTTTATTATTAAAAGTGATAGCTTATTATATATAAATAAAAAAGCCTTTATAAAAATTATAGCTATTCCAGTATTTAAAGTTATATTTGTGCTTTAAGTTATTAATATACTGTTTATTACATTTGTTTTTGTAAAAGCAGCAAAAAAAAAAGCTTTTAATGCTTTTTTTAATAAAACGTTAAAGTGTTTAAAGTTTTTGTTTTTGTAAATCTGTTTTACTTTTATACTTTTGTTTATTATAACTTACTTAAATAAATTGTTTTTTAATAGTATTACTTATAGCGTTTTTGTATTAACTAAAATATTTATAGCTATTAAAATGCTTTTAACAGTTATAAAACAAAAGTTGCAATTAGTTAATAATAGCTTATAATCTATTTTTATAAAAGCAAATTTGCTGCTTTTTAAACTAATTTTTTTTTATATTATTACTTTTTATATACATTTATATTTTTAAACTATTGCTTAAAATTTTATTCGAAAGTTTTTTAAGTAAAAAATATAATAATGCTTATATTAAAATTAATGTTTGCTTTATAAAAAACAAAAAAGTTGTTAGCTAAAATAGTGTTAGCAAACAATTTGTTAATTATAAATGCTTTTTTTTTAAACATTTATAAAGCTAGGTTATTATTAGCGTTAATTCTTTTATAATAAAACTTAAACGTAGCTTTTTTTAAACATTTAACTTTTTTAAAGCTTAGTTTTTTAGCTTAATAATTATATTTTTTAATAATATGTTTTAGCTAGCTAAAAACATTTTTTAATATATATAAGTTTTTTAATTTTAAGTTGCTACATACTTTTATATTTTATTTAGTTTTAAATTTTTTAATTTTAAATTAAAAATATAAGTATTAAAAATATTTAAAATCTTTTTTTATATTGTATGCTAATGTTGTTTTAGCTTTAAGTTTAGCATTTAATATTAGTTTTTTAGTTAGCTAAAGCTTTTTAGTTATTTAAAGCTTTTTAAATTCTTTTTGCTTTTTTTTTTTAGCAAAACATAGTTGCTGCTTTTTATATAATACTTTTTAGCGCTTGTAAACATTATATAATATATTTAAACAGTTAATTATAAAAAGCAAACAATATGTTGTAATAATTGCAAATTTTTTTATTAACGTTTAAAAAAAATTAAGTTAAAAGAATTATAAAGCTAATTAACTTTTTTAATTTTATTTTCGATTTATATATTTGTAAATAATTATTTTATGCTAATTACAACTTAAAAATGTTATAGCACTAATAACAAATAAAGTTAAAATTAATTATATAGCATATTTTAGCAATATAATAAATCTGTTCGTTTTTTAATAAATAACTATTAAAATAATAATCTGTATTAGTTGTAAAATAAATATTTAACGTACAATTATCTTTTTTATTGCAGCTAATATTTTAATAACAATTATTGTTGCAGTTGCAACCTAAATTGCGCTTATTAAAATTATGCTAATAATTGCTTTGTTAATAATCTTTGTTTTAATTATTACGTTTGTTATAGCTATTATTTTTTTAAAAGTAGTTGGTTAATTTATTATAACTATTATATTTATTATTACTGCAATTATTGTTGCTTAAACAATTGTTTAAAAAATAATATAAGCTGTATAAAAAGCAATAAGTATTGTTTATTTTTTAGTACTAGTTATTACATTATTAATAGTTTTAATTGTTTTAATTGTTTTAATAACAGTTAAATAACTGGTTTTTAAACCAATTGTGCTAATTGTTATAATAATTTCTATAATTGCTTTAATTATTATTTTAATATTTACGTTATAAAAAACTAAATCGTTTTAAAAATTATGTAAAGCAAACAAATAAAAATACGTTTAAATGCTTTGTTGTTAACTTATTACTTAGGTATTTTTTAGTAAAATTTTACAAATTGCTTTAAATTTTTTTAATTTTACATATATATAATTTTAATAACTATTTAAATTAAAATAGCTTTAAAAACTATTTAACTTTTAGTTTTATGCTGTTTTAAATTTAAATTATTATATTTTGCTAGTTTTTATTATTTTTGCTAAAAATTCCTATAGCTTATATATATTAAAGCATAATATGCTTGTTTTAGTAAATGTTGTATAATATAAGCTTTTTTTGCTTAAACTGCTTTATAGCTATATTAATATTTATTATAAAACGCTTTTTAAGTGCCTTTATTATTTTTTATAAGCTATTAGCGTTTATTATTATTTTTTTTGTTAAAATAACTTTATTGTTTTATTATAACAAAATAAAGCTTGTTAATAAAATAAAAAACATTAAAACTATTTGTTTTTTATTTATATATTTTGTTTTTAAATCAGCTTTAAAAAAGTTTAAACAGTTAAAAAAAAAAGTATATATTTATAAAAATAAGGTTTTTTTTTTTTAATAATAACGTTTAAATTATTTAGGTTGTTATATGCTAAATCGAAAGTTTTAATGTTTTTACGTTTAAGTTTGTTAAACTTAATATTGTTAAGTTTATAATTTAAGTTAAAACTACGTTTAAGGCTTTTTTTGCAAAGTTAATTGTTATTATTATTTAATTTATTAAAGCTAAAACTGTTGCTAAAGTTAAAATTGTTTTTTTGTTAATTTTAAGCTATTTTAATGCTTTTGCTTTTACTTTTGCTTTGCTAGTTTTTTCAGTTTTGCAAAAGTTGCTTACCTTATAATAACTGCTAATTTTGTAGTTATAAGTCTTATGCTTTTTTATTAAATAAAAAGTTAAAGCTTTTTATAAAAAACATTTTTATATTTTTAAGCAAACGTGCTATTAAGTTAAGCTTTTAGTTATGTTTGTTTAATAGTTTTATTTAGTTATACAGCAAAATGCTTAATATATTTATATTAGTATTTATATTAGCAACTTTATTGTTTACAGCGTTAATAGCTTTTTTATATTTCTTACTTTTATAATATAAGTATTTTATTGTTTTAATATTAATTTTAAACTTTTTAAGTTAGCTAAATTAGCTGGTGTTTGCTTTTATTATATTATTTTCTGCTTTTATTAGCAAGCTAGTTTATAATTTAGATTTAGTTAAAAAGCTAAGCAAAAAAGCTTATATAAAAAGGTTTAAAGCGCTTTTAAGTGCTTTAAACATAGCTATAACTATATAAAATCTGCTAAATGTTTGTTATATTTATTAAAAATAGTATAAAGTAACGCATCCCTCAATTGACTTGGCCACCCCATTGAATGGGCCACCCCCCTGCTACGTACTACTACATAATATTATATATAAACCTTTAAATAACTTTATTAATAAA